>JACXGI010008999.1:0-21439 GCA_016801175.1 Esox masquinongy
ACACACACAGACAGAGAGACACACACAGACAGAGAGACACACACAGACAGAGAGACACACACAGACAAACAGCATGTCTAAACATGCCCTTATTACCATGCATACAAGGCATCAAAGCAGAGAGCAAAACCAGGTGAACACAGCTGGATGTACAGACAGGCAGACAGACAGGGGTTTCTCACCAGTTGCACCTCTCCGTAGGCCCCTCTGCCAATCATCTTTATTCGGTCAAAGTCCTCCAGCTTGACCTGCAGGTCCCTCATCTTCAGCATGGCCTGCTCATCTGCAGACAGGCACAAAGGTCGGAAGGTCATGCGGGTCACCATGACATCAGAGGACAAGAGCCAACAGTGTTGAAAAGGGAAGTGTGGCTAGGGTCATCCTGAGTTCAGACCCTGTAGGAACTAGGGGTGTAACGGTACGCAGAAGTCACTAAGTCACGTTCAGCCCGATTTGGGTGAAGTGGGAAAAAAAACATGCAAAACATAACATATATTTTAATTTATTTCGAAGTTATAAACTTGGCCCATTGCCACTGTATTTAAAGCATGCAGTAGGTTGGATTTTTTCAGTAAAAAAAACAATTACAGCATTTTGCAATTACTCACCGGTCAGAAAGCAGTTCCGCAACAATGCCCGATAGAGAATGACGTTCCGAATAATAATATGGAAAATATTATTACCTGTTTCAGAAAGCGCTAACTCGGAGTTTGACATTATTCTTAGTTTTGCTAACGTTAGCTTTGGGTTCCTGGTTGCTAGCTAATCGTTTTGCATGTTTTGCCTGTTTTTTTCCACTGTTCCGAAATCGTACTGAACGTGACTTAAAAGTTTCGGTACGTACCGAACCGTACCGTTACACCCCTAGTAGGAACATCTGCAGTCGTAATGGTGGGTAGTTACAGATACTAATATAGAAAGTCAGTAATACTTCATATGACATTGCTCTTTGAACCCGTATGGCGTCAATGACCACAGCTGGTAAGGTGATATATTGTGTTACGTCTCAGCTTCCAGACTGGTTCTGATATATACTACAGGGATGATACTAAACTGATACTCTGGTTGTCATAAACCTGTACATTGCCACTGGCAACGAAACATTTCACTGTGGTTTCAGAATGTCCTGTTTTGAGAGTGTCGTGGTTTCGGAGTGCACCAGGTATGAATTTTGAACAGTAAACTCAGTTTTGGTAAGTGAGAAGAAACACGAAACTCAACGGCAGTTAACTTGTGCAATTGACAGCTCATTGTGAGAATGGTCAGAGCCGTGCGCGTAACTACCGGGGGTGTAGGAGGTGCGGTTGCACCAGGGTTCGCGGTGGGTGGAGGTCCGTGCTTGGCCTCTATCATAAAATTATTTTGTATTTTACATCGTGTACATGTACAGCAGGATTACATGCGTATATACCGGTCCATAAGTTTCGTTGTCGGGGGCCTGTAAGGACATCTTGCACCCGGGCTCGGCGTCACCACGCTACGCCAGTGGTCAGAATGTTCGGTGTAAATCGGTTCGGTCCTGAACTAGTCCTCGGGCAGTGTCCATGCATGCGCTCTGAACGCTCCGTGAGCAAAACACTCTGGATGGAACTCTGACAAGGCTCAGAATGTACGGACGACACACCATGCATCTGAATTTTTCAAAACACCCCCGAAACAGGGTAGGTTAGGTCACAGTCAGTTACATATTCTGGACAATACTCAAAGGAGTAGATTAGATTCAACTTTGTCATTGAACGGTACAAGTACAGTACAACGAAATGCAGTTAGCATCTAACCAGAAGTGCAAATAGAGGAGGGCAGAAAATGTAGAAGTATTTACGAGTATTAAGTATATTACTAGTGGAATGTGTAGATGTGCAATGAAGGCAAATGCAGTACAAATGGCAATACTAAATGTGCAATAAGGCACATAGAGGAGGGCGGAATATTTACAAATATTAAGTATATGTATATTACCAGTGAAATGTGTAGATGAGCAATACTTTCGGAATACACCAACTCAGGAATGGAATCAGGTTAATTTAACTTTACCAGGCAACAAGAACTCATCACATTAATTTGTGGGGCTTTCATAGTTGTGTCATAGTGGTCTCAGAATGGCTCAGGTGGAACAACTTTAAACATTCCTTTTTTAATTACTGAATCTAACGTCATTGAGAAACCATAAAGTATTTTTCTCACATACTTAATTTTGAAGTAATCCAAGCAGTAATCGTGTGTGTGTGTATATATATATATAAATATATATATTTTTTTATTAAGTAAAGGCTTCCTCAATATACATATTACATTGGCTCTGTAGTAGGTGCTCATGAGCATGAGACTAGAGAATGCATAAAACGACATTCACTCCCCCAGCTATTCATTTTTGGGTGTGGGTAGGCAGTTCAGCAGAATAATTGTAATTACAGATCATCATAGAATATTTCTTGCATACTTGTAATCCAATTTTTATTTTATCTTTACTTTTTCCTTATGCTTTCTGTTTTCGTGACCGCATAAAAATCGTCCACTCACAAGAAAACCTACCACTTCTCCCCCACCTCTTCCTTTTCTTCTCCCTTCAATGGTTTTCCCCCTCCCACCCCACTCAACTGGAGAAAAACAGAAAACAAGATCTCTAGCCATTCATTTCTCACTGGTACGGTGTCAGGAGTTCAAGTGTAATCTTTGTAGAATCACCATCATACCATGACATTCCAAGTATAGAAGCGACTGGTTAATATCACATGGGGCACATACAGTAGGTGACATAGTACACAACTTTTGGAGGATCAATTTTGGCTCAACAGCGCCACTTTAACAACCGGTGGTCAGAAATCCTGAAAGGGAAAACATCTCACCTTCACAGGCCACAGATCAGTCCATCAATCCCAGTGTTTTATCATGTTTGCTTTACTCCCCATTCCTCCATTTCTCACAGGGGTCTTGAACCTCCCTACTGGATCATAATCTGACCAGCAACCAAAAGGTTGTTAGGTTTTTTCCCAAGTTGTTACTGTAGGTAGAACCCAAATTGCTCCCAGGTCGTTGCTATAAATGAGAATGTCTTCTCTGTCAACCAGCCTTGTAAAATAAGGCTTACAAATAATTATAAAACAAGTAACATTTATCTCTGTAACACATATAGCTACATTTATGTGCCCTGGATATATCCACACCTTATTTTGGCACAAACACAGGTATCTCTCAAATATCAGCAGTAAATCAACAAGACATCCAACTTAACCATGCATTAACCTAAGAGAATGCAAAGGAACCACTTACATCTGTTTAAGAAAGCGTCTATGTTTTTGTTTTTCCGTAGGGCCGGATAGTTGAGATCCAGTGCCAAGGCATTCATGGAATCCTGAGAAAAAGGACAAAGATGAAATTGATTAATGTTTTTGCTTTTTAAAATTGTTTTTGTGTTATTACAATCCTTTGAAGCCAATAGCTGTTACCCTTCTAAATACAAGCCGAAAGGGGACTGTTCAATGATGTACATACGTCTTGACTATGAAAGCTCATTAAAAGCTCATGAGCAAAAAGGGTGTAATTGCTGAACTCCCTCTTTAAACAACGAATGTTTGAGCATAACTGTTCCTCTAACTAATCCACAAAGACACAGCAGATTTAATAAGAATTAAGCAATGCATTGGGCAGGGCTTCCAAGTACATTACAACATCGCCTCTGTCTGCCTCATGATCTCAGGCAAACACCCAATGATACATACCGCACAATTACTATGAATGATTAATAATCAACACTTCTGGAATACGTCCACAACCAACCCTCGGCATTGTATTGACCTCCAGAGCAAAGTTCATCAAATCATCCCTTATTAAGCTCCAACACAGCGGGGATGGAAGATGAGAGCTCATTGAGGATGGAAGCATACAGTGTCCTGCCTTCTGAGAATGACTGACAAGGCAGTAAAACATGAAAAGATCATTGCATTGCAATGTCATTATGAAAATGGCATTATGCTACGTGCATACTGTCCGCTTGCTCAACACGCAAATCGCTCACTCTGGTGAGCTGTCGCTGAGCCTTCCCTAGCGTGCACACTGCCCCCTCAGGTGGGGCGTATCTTCCTAATTAATGCCAGCGACAACCAGTCAACCAGTATAGGGGAAACATCCGTTATATTAATAAGTATTTAGTATTTGCGTGACTCCAATACTAAAAACGTATTACGACGATGCCAAGTCAATGATTTGTGAATGTTCAAATAGCAATTTACTTAGTTTTACATTATGTATGTCTCACTCACCCGTGATCCCAATGATCTCTGAAACCTATTATGCATTTATTTTTAGAATAATATCTCTGTATGAAGCCAGGGAAGCATAATAAATAATGGGGAAACCGGACAACGCAATTACAAGTTTCTTTTTTTTTTTTAGCTAGGGAGTGAGTTTTTAGCTAGCGAGTAGAAAAGAGAACGGACATCAAGTTGCAGAAAACACCTGCCCTGCAATATGTAGTCACCAATCTCCATCACTGCCCGCTCGCTGGAAATTAGCATAAAGTGGAACACTTCTCAACTGTCGCTGTCGCTAGGAGATTTTGTCTGAGAGAGTAGCTCCGCCCGCTGTCGCCGTAATTCACTGGCTCTCGTAGGAATTGAATGAGAGCGTTCCTCCTTGTAGCTCTAGTGAGCGGACAGTGTGCACGTAGAGTTCATGTAACGTTTCTCTTCGATTTCTCTGTTCGGGACAACGGGATCGCGAACTAGCCGTTAGCAAAGTTAGCTAGCTATATTAACTATAGCTGAATTTCACATTTTCGTTCGCTCATATTATCAACAGAAGCCAGGTGTTAGGTAGCTAACCTTTAGTTTGGTTAGTGTGGAAATACAATTGCAAAGGGTGGCGCTGTTTCTCACTTTTCACTTTTGAATTAACATTTGAATTTTGTTAACCACAAAGCAGATGTGTATACCAACACATGAAAATTTAAATGCAAATCACATTATTGCATTTACATTTTCATATTGACTCAAATAATCCAAGAAATGGAAAATAAAAATGCTATTTTGGGATTGCATTTCATTTTTCAATTTGCATTAACATTTGAATTAAGTTAAGCACAAAGTGGGGCATGACTTTGAAAATGAAATGCCAAATGGCCTTTCATTAACATTTTAATATTGACAGTGAATAAGCATACCAGTACATGACAATTCAAATGCAAATCACATGATTGCATTTAATTTTCATATTGACTGAAATAACGCAGGCAAAAATGGAAAATGCAAATGTGGGCGTGCATTAACATTTGAATTAAGTTAACAAAATGCTTCCATAATTGACAGGCAAAACAACTGAATTACACAATGACTACTGCAGCTCTGCCTCTGTACGAGGACATGAATGGTCCCCTGGACATTATCATCCTATAACCTTCCCACGGGGAGGGTCCCCTGGACATTATCATCCTATAACCTTCCCACGGGGAGGGTCTCCTGGACATTATCAACCCATAACCTTCCCACGGGGTCATTTCACAGAATCTTTCCAAATCAAGTTACAGTCCTGTGCAGCTCTGGTCTACAATTCCATGTAAGTCTGTACACTCCGTTGTAAGACGCTTTGGTTCATTGTGCGTTACTGAACGCAACCCGGTGTTTGACAGGCAACCACATCACTGTTGTCTAGATCAGCCCAATGCAGAAATGGGGTGGGGGCAGGGCCAATTCTCTGTCCTGTCAACAACATCGTCATCACCCCCCCCCTCCCCTTAACCCCAGCCCCATGTCAAACTGGAACTGTTCTCCCTGGCATGTGGAACAATTCTTAGGGGGGTCGGGGGTGACAGAGCAGTCGCTGCAGTTCCCCTGGTGTAGGTGTGGAAATAGACTGGGGCGCACAAGCTATAATCGGCACAAACAGCTTAACGGACAGAAGTTCCCGGACTTTAACAAGCACTTATAAGGAGAGCTCAGGGTCCATGTAGTATGTAGGACTGTGTATGTGTGTGTGCGCGCACGCGACTAATTCCATGTTGACATTGACCACATATATTCTTTTTTAACAGGGCTGAATCCTCGCTGTACATCAACGTGATTTAGTTATTTTTCGAGCGACTAAGTTTCTTCCTTACAGGACAGTATTTACATTCAGCCAGAAAACAAGATACAAAAAAACTAAAACACAGGGACAGGCTAATGTTTGGTAAACACACCCAGTACAGAAATCTCATTGAAATGTGAATTCCTGTTTCTTTATCCTCACAAAAGATGAGTGCAAGAGACTACACCAAAACAAGCGTGAACAAACAGGAAATACTACTGAGAGGTCCCAGTGAGTTATCTCCATGCTCAATGCCAGGATGTGATTTCAGCTTCCTGAGGGCCGGTGCCAACATGCCTGACTGTTAAGCCCACTACCGGACCCAGGTGCTGTTCAGTGGGTCTCAGGGAAACAGAGGTAAGAAACGCGCAGTAAGCTCCCTCCGCAGCTACCGTAGCTTGAAATGTCTCATATGGGGCTGTCTGACTGGTACTTTCAGGACAGTGCAAATGATGTCAAGGGGGAACATCAAATGTGTCGCCAAGCAGAATACCACAGGTTCGCGCCCAGTGTGGGTCCAGGGGATCTGTCAGGGCAGGGGGCTAAAACGTTAGCAGCAGCATGTTGATACAACAACAGAATAATCCCCAACAGAACACAATCTCCGTTCTTCTTGGATGTGTTCAGGTGACATTACCACCCTGCCTGACTTGGTAGGAAGTGTTCACAAGCCAACCCAGTCTTACAGGATCTTCTTACAGTAAGTTAGTGGATTGAGGGTTGACTAATTAAAAACAAGTTGAAAAAATAAGAGTAACATTGTAAAAGAACAACCAATTGTTTATTCATGCAAACACTTGAGTAAGAGTGGATTAGCCTGCCTGGGATCCCGGCTAGCCTATAGGACAATGCTCATAGTTAGATCAATGTCTGTCCTAAAGAAAGGTGCTAGTGATCCCCTCTCACATTAGTGTCAATTGAGAAGATTTTCAAAGGTTTGGGAATACAGAAAATAGCTGCACAATTCCCCTATGCAAGTACTTTTTAGTCCATCATTTAAACCAAAGACCACTGGTTGTCTGAGTCTCAACAGTCTAAGGAAGTTCCTTCTCTTCATGTCCCTTTTCCCAACAGCCATTATGAAGTGATCAAAACCTGTGATCAAAACCAGCAAGTTTTTTAGAGGACGTCTACCTGGAATGGGCCAATCCTGTTTGGGTTATGCCAGAGCTGGGGAGGAGACGGGGAAAGGGAAGGAAAACGTAGATGCACCCGGATTTAAATTCATGAAAATTCAGATTTGACATAGTTGTTAAAAAATGTTTTTCCTACCAATCCCATCCTACCCTAGCTTACTGGAGAAAAATCAAAAGGCCACAGCATTCAGGTATCTGTCCTGGTTTAACCTTACCTAACACAAATCAGCCCACCCCCCCCAGTGCTCAATACTCAGGAGTTTGTAAAGTTACAAATATAATGTGAAATCATGGGACATTGTGTGCTACATCCAGAAAAACTATTCTCTAACCCCCAATGTAAAACACTATACTGTACATGGAATACATATTGCCTCATTAGAAGCTTTTATTAGAGGTCTGAGAGGCGATTCATGAACAGTTTTAGAGAATGAGAGGGAGTACTTTGGTTATTATTAGGGAACGATTATAAGACAGTATTGTCAAATAATGTTAAGAAAAAGTTAAAAAGCAAGAGAGACAGGTGTACAGGGAGGACATTGTAGCATTTCACGCATCGAGCCTTTTGTGTCGTTGATGTCGGCGTGTCAGCCCGCAACCCCGCCACTGTTGGGGAAAAAAGTAGGGGAAACACTGCAATTGCTTCCTCTTCTGTCTGGGAACTTTCCATTAGTATAATGTTCCCAAAATCCCCAGATTTTCCAGGATTTCTGGTTGTAGGGCACCTGATTCCCTAATGGTTTCCTCCTTATTCAGGGAATCTTCCAACCGCAGTTCCTGGCAAGCCAAACCACAATAAACTAAAAATACATCAACCTGCATTATCCTGATACTGTGGGTTTGTTTCTGTGGCATTAGTGAGACGTCTCGCACGACCAACCTTTACCAACGTCTCCAAGCGTAGGTCTTCCATAGATCAGATTCCCTACCTGAATTTAAATATTACAGTTACACATTAGCGGACCAACTAGCTGGAAAAAAAGATCAGAATTTGCAGGGATTGTGATCCAAAGAGCAAAATTAATCCTAAAATCAGCCATCTTACTCCGAGCCCCCTGAAACATACAACATTTAAATTTGAGCAATTAATCACTTATTTAGAGCAACTACCAGCCACTTAGCACAACTGAAAGTAGTGAGTGCACACTTTCAGTACTTTTTCATCCTGTGATAATGAGCAAACCGAACCCAGAACTCTGGCGTTGCGAAAGCCATGCAACAACCAGCTGAGTTGAACAACACCAACTACCCCAGATGTGAGTCACAGCCAGTCTAGAGACTTAGCTGATACATTCATTCGAAGATCCCATAATGATCTACCCAACAACAATCCAGCAACATGATAATCTGTTTATTCCAAACCTGTTAGACCCACTCCTGGGTGACATTAAGGCCTAGGATTGACAGAGATTAAATACGTCGGTCTACTGACTTGACGGACCCAAAGCCTGTTTGTAATCCTGAACCATTCCGTAAAGCAGGAAAGGCCCTTGTCATTGCTTAACTAAAATAGAGACTGAATGAGTTGGTACCCTAAACACAGTACTAAGCACATGCTCGTCAGGAAAAGCATGTTAAGCCAGTCTAGACATTTTTGTCATGCTTTCTATTCTAAATGATGTCACAGGTAAACACACCGACTGTCCCTCTACAATGTCTGAATACCGTAGGCTAATTACAGTGGAACTCTCTGTGATCCAATTCTCAGAGGTTCCACTGAGCGTCCGAGTGTTAGGTCATTGGTTCCTAGCCTTATTTTTGTTGCTGTACGACCAACAGAACCTTGCTATGCCCAGGGCCCCCCCGAAACCTATTTGTGCTATTTCACTATCAACCCTCTGCTCCTGTGAGACCTCTCCATGTGGACTGGACAAGCATGGCTGGGGGTGCAGGCACCCAGCGGGGGCCCTGAACCCAAGCACTATGTCACCGCCTGAGGCTTAAGGGCGTGTACTGAAATTTACTCAAGGAATGCACTGATAACAGTCCGGAAACAAAGAAAACTAGCAACTTTTCCATTGTCTGTGTTATCAGCTAACAATGTGCCACAGTGCGTCTGATGAGTGCCGTGGTTTCACACACACACACACACACACACACACACACACACACACACACACACACACACACACACACACACACACACACACCTTTTGGAAAGACCAGCAGCACATTCCTGGACAGGTCTGGAACAGGCCTAAAATGGCCACCAGCCAGGATATCACAAAGGGGCTGTCCAAGCCTCAGAGGTCCCTGGCTTTCAGGGAGATCAGTGTGTGTCTGGTCAATCTTTAATTCAAACCCGAGCCTTCTTCCTGGTGCCTCACTGTGCTTGGGTTGGACTGAAATAGCCGCAGGTGCTCAGTTTGGATGCCGGGGACTATTTATATGTTGTTGCAGTAGCCCGATTTATGAGCTAATATTCCATAAGAAGAACACCAGCACAAACAGAGTGACATGAGGCTCTGGGGATCTCGTGACCAAAAGCACAGGTGACTTAGCAAATGCTTTCTGAAATTTCTTTGCGAAACATCTGGGTCCCACAGAACTGGCCCATAGGCAGCCTATGACAGCGTAATTTAGCACTTCAATGGTCCCCTCCGGATTTGAGTAAAGATAGGAAGCCTAACTTAATGCTCGGCCATATCTAAACCATAAAAATTTAAAAGCCACACCTTTCTCTATTTGTTGTGAATTCATGTGTTTTATACATCCCTTTAAATTTATCAGTGTGATTTGGAGTCAAATTGTCTAAATAGACGAGACAAAGAGCATTGACCGTCATGATCAGGCTACCATAATCATATATGCGCTAATACGCCATACTAATCCTCTCTCTGGTGTCATCGAGGTCCTATACAAACTTACCAGTAAACTCTCCAAGTTTAACGCCGATTTCGGGTCTCTGATCATGGACTCCAGCTTTTTAAGCCGGTTGTCCAGCCTCTTCTCCGCTCCGGACGACATGATAATAACGTTACCAATCCAGGTCCGTCAGTGGTATGTGATGCAAAGCTGGAATGTACGGACAACGAACTTGTCAATACCTGCCGTTTGCCCTTTAACGAGGGCGGGCAGCGCTGGAGACTCCGTTATTTCGCGTCTGGTTGGTAAAACGCTCAATAAACTGACAGCTCGATGAACACCGCACAGGCAGTTCTGGCTCTAGGTTATACTGTAAATTGGTCAATAATGTTTTACACGCGTTCTTCAGCGTAGTATGTTAGTTGAAGTAAATGGTGTTTCACAACTCGAATTGCGGCGAAATGTAACTTATTCGTCCAGGTCGGCCCACGTTTAAAATTCTATTGGCGCACACCTTCCATGGAGTCGAAAACGTTAGTACTCCCCCCCAACTCTATGTCGACGCGATGTTTCTAAACAGGTTCACTGAGATCTTCCATTCGGCGTCTTCACCGGACACATACTTTCAGACCTCGGAACAAGCCAGAAACTCGTTACCCACAAGCCCTCGCTGAAACAGGAATTCCTCTTCAGTTATCTCACTGATCTTTTTTACCGTCACGGCTCTGGGCTCGCGGCACTGGCTCCACACAACTTCTAATTATTTTCGGAACGCTGAATAGTCGCACTCTGGCCCATGCAAAACTTGCCAATGAGTATTCGTTGACTTCTCTACAAATAGCCGATTACGTATTTGCGCTATCTTATTGGTGATTATATATCTAATTAATCGTTTGGCTCGGTCAGCTCGGTCTTAAGGGATCCGTTTGGATGATGAGATCATGGCCTAATCCATACAGAGAGATTACTCCGGAGTGCTCTAGACAATCTGTCTTTTCAAAGCATGATACGGTTGAGCTACTTAATTATGTAGGTTATCTCTCTCGCGCGCGCGCTCGCGGCATACTCAGTACGCCGCGAAACGTTAGTTAGTGCAGTGGCTCCGTTTGTATTCAAAACAGAGAGCATTAAAAAACACCTAAAATGCTGACAACAGCATCGCCAGTGAGCCATTGGGTCATTCGGTCAGGTAATGTGTTAAATTGTAACAGTTTCATTAACTGAGACAAGGTTTGCATACTAAATGGCAGCATGTCCCCTTTCCACTAGTGATTCACGTCAAAAGCAGTGCACTATCTATGGGAATTTGTCAGTGATTTAATGTAGTGCGCTATATAGGGAATAGGGTGACTTTTGGGGATACAATCTACAAGGGATTGCGGAAACCGGAGGGAACGTTATCTGTCTCACATCCTGCGAGGTTACAACGCTTCTGTGTGTGGTTTTGACCTTCGCTTCTATACTTGGAACATTTTCCATTAAAACGTGTATAGGCCTTGTGTTTAGAAGTGAAATCAGACGCATTTGATATAAATATGAATGACCACATCCATCGACTTCTGTAGCCTGCTCCTGCTCTCCATCGCCGCCACTTGATTGTACCGTGTGTTGTAATGATTTCCGCTTCCGTCTTGGCCAGTCCTCCCTTGAAAAATAGAATGTCAATGGGGGGTTTTCACCCGGATAAATGAAGGCTAAAAAAGGGTCAACTTTAGACAAAAAAACACGGGGTAGTAATTGCTCTTAGAATAGCCTTTATTTACTTTAAAAATGGGTCTCTGTCAAACAGCTCCCAGTTTTTAATTTTCATTTACATATACTCTGTGAATTCTCAACTATACAGTACCTACATATCCTAAGAAAGTTCATATATTCATATAGTCTGCAGTCGCTGGGTTTCGGTGCGTTCAAGACGTCTGAGACCTCCGCGAGCATGAACCAACAGCCATCCAATTTCTACAGCTCAAAATCCTCAGTCAGTGGAGCCGATTTTTTGGAAAGTAACCAACTCGATTTCACCTATCGGATAGATTAAATTAATAAAAAGAAAATTAATAGAACATGAGTTCCCATTCAATTGAAGGATTCGTCAGTTCTACTAATGTAATTTCTATGCATTTAATCGTATACCAAAGGCAAAATCCAGGTCGGTAAATTTAGAAAATCCAACCTCTAAGTATCACTGACATCACGATTTGACAATCTTGCAGAGTTGTCTTGAAAACACAAGTACACTAGTTGATGATGATAACACATTCGACGAGTTAGGATGACTGACAATAGAGGGAATTAGTATGTAGACTGGAATGAGGTTCTTTTCACTCCGCTGACACATACGCTGATTGACACATGCTTTTTGGAATGCAGTTTTCTTATGGCAGAGGTGCACGAGGTGCAGGAGAAAGAGGAATTTGTGTGTGTGTATGTATGTGTGAGAGTAATTTGTGTGTGTATGGGTGGGGGTGACGTGTCTACAGACACACCCTGGAAGACCAGCGTGTTCACTCCCTCAGAGTAATGAGTCCGCCTTCTAAACAATGATTCAGCACTTTCAGGCAAGGTCACTTCAGCCATAGAAATAGAATGACCCATTATGGCCTCGTTAACTTGAATGGGGACGTCCCTTCTAGTAATTCTATTTATATTGATCTGGCAATGGTGTACTTTTGGCTATGTGATGGCAACAGGTGATGTTCTGTAGCTGGATCGTGGCATAAATTGAGCCATTGCTGAAACTGGCTCGACAAAAAGGACAGACTTGTATTGGCACTAAATGTTGTTCACTGAATGAAGGTGACTGATTTTTATACGTAGCCTATGCTAATAAAAAATAGCCTATGTATGTACAGATGTGTTGGAGACAGGCTAAGCCGTGTTTACACATGGAGGTGAATTCTATATATACTGTTTATTACAACTTTTTATCCAATTATATATTTTTACATCGGAAATTTAATTGTGCTAATCTGATTGGTCAAAATACAAATTAGTGGTGAAAAGTTCAGAATTGGCCTTCTGGTGACCTTTCCAAAGGGAGACACAGCCCTCTAGTGGACAAATTTTGAACAAAACGATTGGACGCAGGCAAGAGTCTCAGCACTCTCAAAATACAGTATAATAATCATCAAAATAGAAATCAATAAAGCACTTTTTGAAGATCTACAGAGGCATCATTCATAAGTTAATAAAGTCAAAGTCATATCTATTTATAGCAACAACAACAAAAAACTGAATGAAATCTCGTAATGACAAGTGTTGGCAAGACCTTCAGGACCCAGCTTTTTCTTTTACTCAACCTTGGTGACGACGCCTCCACTAGATGCTGTTTTAGGCTGATCCCAGATCCGTTTGCGCTGTTTGTCATGATGGAGATCGTATGACTTGGCAGGAAAACATTAACAAAGTCGGGCTTATGGCATCTCATCATTATAAACCCTCTGACTAGAGGCATAAGGTAATACTGATAGCTGCTTTTTGCAGCCTTTGACAGTTCAAAACAATACATTGGCTGGATGCATGACTACCCTGTGGTCTCCAACCCAGTATGGGGCCCACTTCACATTATCTGAGCGAGATACTGAGCGTTGACAGGCTGTGGGTTTGGAGACCCAAAATACAGATGCTCCATCTTAATTTGATTGCCACGTATTTGCAGGAAATGACCTGCACAGCAGGAAATGCAACCTTGTACTCTGTTCAAGGTTTGAAAATTATGCTTACGTTTGTTATATCCATTTTTAAATATCAGACTTGATTTGCCCCAACAAAAATATAAACCCCTACAAAAATGATCCATTATGGTCCATATAAGGTACATTTCCTATTGCCGCAGAAATATTGTCCTGTTGTGCGTAGTTGGGGCAAATTAAGATACAGCATCTGTATCTACCTGTCCAATGTGTGACTGGTTAGAAACCTGTGACGTACCATAAGACCGTGTTAGCCCCTTGAGCCAAAGTCTTGCCCAAGTCTCTTCAACTCTGCTCCTGGAGGGCTAATACAGTTTTGGGTTTTGCTTCTACCTAGTAAATTTAACTCTTCAAGGGTCCAATCAGAGTAGAAGGACATGCTGAAAGCAGGAAGTGTTTTGGACCTCTAGGACTGGGGTTGCCCGGGCCTGGCGTTATTTCAGGGAGCTAACACGTCTTCATGGGTATATTCATTCTGCTGGACCCACTATTTTCATGACCAAACCAAGATAGCCCGAAAGCTGTGGTTTCCTTTTGTGATTCTAGTGAAGCAGAGGGGGCAGAACCTATGGAAGGAGGTTGGCAGAGCCAATGTCACATGTTCAACTTTTTGCAACAGAAAACTGCATCGAGATCAGGTGTTTCATCTCTGAGAAAACTGTCAGAATGTAGGCCCGGTTTCATCTCACTTCTTGGTCTTCTGCAGCCTGGTGTCTGGCCTTCCTCTTGTCGTGTGGACTGGCAATGACAACCTGATGCTTCAGATTAACATGTCCGGTGGACAGTTGGGCTCTTGTGACCAATGTGGCCAGACTTTCTTAATGCAACTAAAAGGGGTGTTTCTATTGGACACGTTTTGGTAGGTCCCTCCCCCCGTTCTGCGTAATGAACACTCCCAAGGTCTCTCTCAGTCAGCTCACGTATAACGTCATCATCCTCCCCCTCTGTTAATGTCGTGTTATAAGTGGATTCCATTATACGACACTGTCTTTATCATATTACAGCGTTTCAAACATCATCACTTCCATGTTTATTTCCATCCCTCTTCGGAAACTGTTCAGACAACCTCCGGAGGATGAAATTCTGAACTAGGTCTGCATTGCCCTCATCCCTTTGGGGCGAAGTACAGAGGAGAGAGAGGTAAGTTAACCTCGGTGTCAGAAGTCACACTGTATTTGGGTGTCAGAGGAGTGGTGGGGAAAGGAGGTGCACATCATATTCCCGGCCCTCCGTCAGACAAAAAAACAACAAGACGAACCCCTCCTGAAGCCTGAGCCCCCGCCGGCCAGGTAACCCAACACCGGAGTGGGGGAGTCGGCGTGGGATAAGGGGAAGAGGAACAATGTGGCTCTTTGTGTGGAGCCGGGGTGGGGAAAACAAACCGCTTCCCCTGGAAAGGGATCGTGTTCGGGCCCCGTCGACGGAGACCACACATGGCTGACGCTCGGAGGGGTAGCTCAGCCGCCGTCTAGCCCGGTGGCCCCGGAGTCACTGGGCCACTGGGTCGGGTGTTGCATCTGTCCGCTGTGCCGTCGTCGCCGTTCCACAGGCTACGGTACGACAGGGATCGCGGACGGAGTTCCCTGTCCTTTACGGAGCGTCCAGACGTGCCACACAAAGACATGTATGGTGTCTTGCTCTCGCTCCACCTCTCTCTCACACACACACAGACACACACACACACAGACAGACACACACACACACAGACACCGCCATACTGCCAAGGTAGTGGAAGTCCACATTGACCGGTGGTCAGAAGAAGGGCGGGACGATCTCCCAGGTTGGCTGCTTGATTGGCTGCGTATTGGGTTGGGAGGGAAGGCGTTGGTTCTGGGTTCGTCCAGTAGAGAGCGGGGTCACTGGGTCTGGCGGCGCTGTGCCGTGTAAAACCCTGAGCCTGCTCATGAGAGAGAGAAAAGGGGGGATGAGAGAGAGATGGAGAAAGAAGTGGGACGAAAGAGGGAAGAGAAAGAGAATAAGAATTTCCTTTTAATTTACATCTATTCATATTCGTACGTCTGCCCTAATATTCTGTTCAATCCCGCCACAGCGCAAAAACATTGTGAAAATTAGGCTTTAAGACATGTCGACACCCAGATAAATGTCACATGGGGCGCTATCAAACCATGAACATCTGTGCTAAATACACACACCACGCATGCACAGACGCACACACGCAAACACACAAACGTACAAGAGGCCAAGAAGCATGACTCTGTCTCCAGCTCTCTATTCCCCGTGTCCCTCTCCGTTTTAGTTTCAAACACTCTGCGAATACCCATGTGGAGGGGTCGAGTTACACAGGGCAATAAAATAGCCCAAATAAAGTCAGGGAAAAGTGAGACGAAACCGGGCTATTTCCTGAGGTAAAATGCGCCGATCCTCCGGTTGGACTGTTGTTTCTGTCAGAGCTTACATAGCTTCATAGTTTTTTTTTAGAAGGCTTTTAGCAGGGAACACAATGAAACTGGACAGCCATGTTCACCTCTGCGCATAGAGGTGCTAAACTAAAGTCAGTCGACTCTGAATGCAGCCTGGCTCCCATTACACACACACACACACACACACACACAGCGGTTCCCCTTACACAGAACACCGAGCAATAAATCCGTCTGCACAACGCTGGCAACACGCTGTGATTTTCATATGTATTGGTTACTAAGGGGACCGGTCGACAGCTCGAAACCACAACAAAGAGTAAACTGGGACCTGGTTCCCTGCGTAAGGGGATCATTTAATACCTCTGGCAACGTTAAACCAGGCAAAAAAAACATTTTAGGGGTTCTGTTACCCGGCCAATAGCCATATTTTTTTTTACTTTCATACTCAACTATTAAGATGACCTTTGACCTTGCAATGTTTTTGACATGAGGTAAGTGGAGGCAACTGGGAATTGAAAGCCTCTGTCATGTGTACATTAGAGCTCAGGATGTAACATCGAAACACGAGAACATAATCACACACAGTTCTGGGTGGCAACAGGACCGTTTGAATGAACAATCAGAAAAAGGGGAAACCGGAGACCAGTCTGAAAGTAAGAAGGGATCTGATTGGTCAGCGGGGTTGTTGCTGCAATGTACAGTTTGTCTTAAAACATCTGGTCGGCAGCAGAAACCTGTGAACTGAGGGAGGAAAGGAGAAAACTAACAGAAGGAATAGGAGGACGAGGAGGAGGGCTGGCGGAAGATGAGAAGGAGGAGGAGGAGGAGGGGAAGAGGAGAAGAAGAGGAGAGGAGGATGAGGATAGAGAGAAAGATGAGATGGAGAAGAGCATGCACAGGAGAGGAAAAGGGGGAGATGGAGGAGAGGATGAGGAGGAGAGGAAAAGGTGATGAAGAATGAGAGGAAGAGGAGATGGAGAAGAAGTGCATGTGGAGGAGAGGAAAAGGAAGGGAGGAAAAGAAGATGGAGGAGAGGATGAGGAGAACATGGAGGATGAGGAGGAGAGGAAAAGGATATGAGGGAGGAGGATGAAGAGTAGAGGAAAAGGAGGAGATTGAGTAGAGGAGGAGGATGAGGAAGCTATGGAGAAGTGGAAGGTTAACAGAGAACGCCACTCGAGGAGGAGAGAGGACTGCACAGCCCCCGGACCTCCTACATGTAGCGAGAGGGAGCGACGGGGCCTGGCCCGGTATAACGTGTCATTATGGCATACGTAACCGGATCGCTCCTGTTCTGCTGCTCAGTGTTCTGATGAAGCTTCCAAGCTCCATCACTGAGCGCTGGCTCTCATACTCGCAGCACACACACACACACATCCGTATGCACAGGCTCTCGTTTTCGCAGCGCCGCCGAGTCTGCCCGATGGCCGCCGTCTCCACGGCAACGCCAGAAAGACGGCTGGAGTGAAGGTTCATGGGACTAATGAGTAGAGCACACATATGCTGGCACTTTGGCAGCACTCAACACTCGATCAACCTTGATCAACTGACCTTGCCCACATCCAGACAAAATGCTACACTCTCGCTCACAAACAGACACACACGTACAAAATTTTCCTCAAAGTGCGTTAGCTTGCCTGATGCACAGTAAAAAAAAGTGTTCATGTAATATACAATTGTGGAGGCAAATGACCAGTTACAAAAAGCAACAAAACATTTGTGAGTCTAAATTAAGTTGCATCGACTCAGAATCCAATTGCAGCTGGACGCCTTTAGAAATGTGCTGTTGAATCACCATTTACTTGCTTTTTCACACAGTGTTTAATTGGGCCAGCGGAATAAACCAAAACATGCGACACACACACACACACACACACATACACACAACACAGGTCACATGACATGGCAACAGAACGTGCATGGCAACAGAACGGCGCCAGAGAGAGAATCCCAGAAACCTGGCCCTCCGCACAGCTCTAGAGTTACAGCACGGCCCGGCTGAGGACCGGAGCACAGAGGCACCCGGAGCCACTCTGAAAAGACATCAGCTCACCACGCCAGGCCTGCTACACAGTGACAATGCTCGGTTCGGATGTCGACTGGTTTCCCGCGCGCCTCTTCTCAGGGCACGTAACTGTATGTGTGTATGTGTGTGTGTATATGTGTGTGTGTCGGTGTGTGTGCAAGTGCTGGTGACAGATATAGAGTCGACTGTTCACCGTATTTCTTTTTCAAAGGCCCATTTCCATCAAAATATTTAATCATTCATCTGTCTTTGTCCTTCATATTCCTCCTGACAACCTGAAAACTCACCTCTCTCCTCTACTTGTTCTGATCACGGATGCGGAGGCACCGTCTCTTCGCGGCAGGCTCCATGTCGCCGGTGCTAGCAACCCCTGGTGGGCTACGCAGGGCCCCCTTGTCCCTGAGTTTGGGCAGTAGGAGTGTGGTGGGGCTGCTGGTCAAGACACTGTCTGTCCTGGGGGGCGTAGGAGTGGGGGTGGGCAGGGCGTAAGCGTGGTCCTCATCAAGGACATGGGGGTCCTCAGGGTCACCGCTGACCAAGGGCTCCTCTGATTGGCTGCAGGGGATGGGAGGGACCTGGCCCTGGTCTCGCCCCAGAACCTGGCCATTAGAGCAGTTTGTTTTTACTGCCTCCAGCTTGCTGAGGGCAGATTCAGGGCCATGGGGCGGGGCTTCTCTAGGAGACCCGTAGGATTCTAGGCTCGGGGATGTGATCTTTTGGTCAGGGACGTCTGGGGAGATTGGCGTGGAGGAGGTGGCATTATTGCATGGGCTGCTGCCTCCCTCTCTGGGACTTAATGGGGAATGAGAGGGGGGGTGCACATTTGGGCTCTGGGGGTGGGCGGTGTCATGCGGGGGAGTTTGGGAGGGTGGAGGAGTGTGTTTTTTGAGAATGTCATGGGGGTGCTGGTCCCCTTTCATACCGACCACCCAGGTGCCTTGGCCCACTCCAGGCTCTGCTGGACCCAGCGGAACCACAACTGCGAGGGGGTTGGGCTCCAGTTTGACTGGGGTCCTCTGGAGAACCCTCTGGATGACCTGTCTTTCCAGCTTAAAGTCTGTCAGCCCCTCGATCACTGAGGCGGACGAGGGGGAAGCATTGCAGTGAGCCCTGGGAGAGGACGTCGCACTGTGTGGGGTGGACAGGGGCGATGGAGCCTTCCTCTCCCTCTTCACCCAGTCGTTGATGTCCCTTCTGGTGGGGTCAGAGGGCAAGCAAAGACCCTGGCCGGTTGCTCCGCCCAACCTGTTGGCCACTGAACTCCCGGGAGAGGGAAGTTTCACCCCACAGGAACGCCCCCTTTCCATCCCATCCGGCACAGGCTGGATGACACCACTGTGAGAGGCCCCAGATGGGTCAGGGGGGGGCACCTTGGGAGGCACTAGTATAGGGATGGGGACGGGAATGGGTATGGGGATGATGACGGGGTACGGCACCAGGACCGTGGGCTGAGGAAAGAAGGGGCCCACGGACGGCCAACCCATGAAGTTCACCATGGGGGGCATTGGAACAGGGCCCCGGGGCCCCATCATGTTGAGGGGCGGGGAGTGCAGGCCAGGGTAGTACGCACCTGGGTACGGGTGCATTCCGGGTGGGTTCATGGAGGATGCCGAAGGTGGCTGGAGGTGGGGGTGGCGGGGGGAGTGAGGGGGTGGCCGGTGGATTGGGCTGGAAGGAGGCACGGGGTGTGCCCTCGGGGGGTTGGCCAGGGGGCTCTTGAGGCTCTGGGCATGGAGTGGGGGGCGAATAAAGGGCAGTGGGAACTGGGTCGTGGCCTGCTGCTGCGGGTGGTGGTGCTCCGCTGGGGGACGATGATGAGGAGGTGGAGGGGGTGGGGGAGGGGGAGGAGGCGCGGGATGGCTTGCCACCTCCGTGGGCGGCGGGGGAGGCAGAATGTGCCTCTCCAGGTGCCTCAGCCCTGAAGTGTTAACCTTTGACGATGAAGATGACACTGCAGCCGGGGAAACGCTCCTCGGAGCCGCCGTGCCGTGGGTGGGCGTAGGCCCCTTGGGTGACCTAGTCCTCCCTCGCAACTCCCCCGCACCACTGCTCCACGACTCAGGGGTCAGGAGTTTCTGGTTCTGAGCCCCCCTGCTGGACTCGGGTCTCCCCTCCTGAGCGGGTCTGCCTGGGCTGGAGCTGGTGAGAGCGGCCCTGGCCTCTCTGTAGAACACATCCATCTTGTACTGGTTCAGGCACTTGGTGCTGCAAAACTGGAGCCGCTCCTCACCGGTGCCAAAATCCAGGTATTCTTTGGTGTGGCGGACGTGTTTGCACCAGTCGCACACCTGCGGTATGGGCGACAGAGACTATGGAGGGTTACCATGGTTCAGAACATCTTCGTAAGGACACATGTTGGATGATGGGTGCTGTAGTGCATCACCCTTTAGTAATGTTCCTGTGAAGTGATGTGTTCTGTGTTCTTACTCTGGCCCCACCGCTGTTTGCCTCCGACACCAGTCGGGGTGAGTCCTCAGCATGAGTGTGCTGTGGAGACCTCTCGCCCCCAACAAGGTTCTCATCACGCGCCTGATGGAAGGAGGTAAACCCAGTCATTACACACTTAACAACTCCCAAGATGTGTTTAATAATATGTATTTGGTACCAGGGGCAGACTACCAGGATTTCCTATTTGTTCAATGAGAAATCTTCATTTTAGGTTGGAAAATGTTTTAAAACATTGTGTCTCCAAATGAACTTGTCCCTAGATGGATTCAGGGCCCTTTTAGAGGAGAGCCTCAAGTTACCCTGTATGAGATTCAAGTGTTGACTAAGTAGTAGTTGATTTAAAGCATGAAATAACAAACTTACATAACATATCCCAATAAACTTCAGTGGGGTTTCACTTGTTATATAGTTTCAAAGCCCCTGTTGAGAAGAATCTGAATATGAAGAACAAAGGCAGGTGATTTACATTGAGCTCTGGGCTTTAGCATGCATAATCAAAGGGGAACATCATAAACTTTTTTGTTAATATTTATGGTAACTTTTGGTAAGACAAAGAAGGCCAACCTGAACTCTCATATCACTCTAAATGCATGCCTCCTACGGACAACATGAAGGGCTGTCAGTGTCTACAAAAGTGACATTTAAATCCAATTAATTATTATTTACAAATTATTATTAACACGCAACGTTTCTGTGCGGATCCGAGAGCTGTAATCAACCCTGCCTCTCTGTGACCCATTGAGGCGTGTTGAGTTACGAAACACGAGGCAGCTGCAGGTATGGTATGCACTGAAAGTGGACACCTAACCCCCAGGGCCCCCTGCCCTTCTTCCATACAGAGAGACAAGCAGGGACAGGCTGATGGACCGCCACAGTTCCATCCCGACCTACCCC
>JACXGI010008999.1:21539-31761 GCA_016801175.1 Esox masquinongy
CCCCCCCCCCCCCAATTGGAATCAAACCCACAACCCACTCTCTTACCCAACTGAGAGTATTTCAGAATGGGCACATCAGAGGAGGGCAATTAACTAGGTAGAAATTTAAAAACCAAACGTGTGATTTGGCCCTCCAGGACTGACATTGCTTACTCCTGCCCTATCTGTTGTTGTGTGAAAAAGACAGAGCGCAGAATAAACAACAGGAATGGTGAAAGGGGATAGCCCTGGCGGAAACCCCCGCGCCTCTTACAGGGGGTATCCATGTCTCGGATGGAGGGTGAAATATGGTGGTAATATGAATGTGAAAAGAGATGTGTATGTGCAACGGCTCCCAGTCCTCCAGACCCAGGCCGAATGATGACTGGCTCTTCCACCATTTAGGTGAAATTGATACTAAGTGTCCCCAATGAACTTTAGCCTCTTTCCACACTCAAAACACTGGTCTGTCTGTTAGAAAAGCAGCATGTGTGTGAGTGTGTGCTTGGAGAAGACCCTACAACACACACATATACTGTACACACACACATGTCGGTTTTACTATCAAAGTGAGGACCGGCAAATTATGACCATTAAAAAAAAATGATTTTACTCAACCATAACCCTAACTTTACTCTGACCTTAACCTCAATAACCTAACATCTATGCCCAACCTTATCCTAACCCTAACTCCTTATCCTAACCCTTAATGCCTAATCCTAACCGTAATTATGAGCCAGATAGTAAAACAGAAACACAAAAACATACTGTATATTCACACACCTTCTTTAATTCTTGTTGTTTGTAAACAATATATATGGCAAGATGACCTCACTAAAAAGAACAGGGGTATTCAATTCCCGAAAATCTGTATACCCGCCAGAGATCTATTTTCAAGTGTGCAGGTGTGAGTGTGAGCCTGCCTTTGTGTGCCAGTGTTTCCACTAGAACTACAGTTGTCGACCAGTCAGTTTAGTCAGACCTCAAGGAGTCCTGTTGACTACTCACTGAAACAAAGTTGACCCAAGGTTAAACCCGACCCCTCACCTTGTTGCGTTTGAAGTAGGCCCGTCGGCAGGCAGCGAAGCACTTCTCGCTGCAGAAGCTCTTCAGCTCGGCGCCCATGCAGAGAGAGTAACGCTTCACGCCCTCCTTTTGACACCACACGCAGACTATCTGCACGTTCTGCACGTCTTCCACTGCGGACACAGAGACTGACGTCAGTGACAGGCGAAGAGGGTGACTGAGACGAGCGTGCAAGGGCTTGACCAACGGCTGTGCATCAAAACCGTGGGCTACATGTGGCACTTGTGATGAGGATGTTTGAGTGTAACAGAGGTCGTTTGATGGTGTGTGATAAAGTGAAAGTTAAGGAGCCTTGTCAGATACCTGAAGACCCCTGTATGGTTCTCTGAGCAATGCCTAGGCTTTAGTACGGTGTGTTATGAAATGCTTTCGCAACATGCAGGAGACCTAGGCTCTCATCCAGCTTGTCTCACTAAGGGTGTGTGTGTGTGTGTTTGTGTCCAGGCCTGTGCCTACCTGCTGATGGCTTTATAAGTGGGACAATAACAGGCGCACTCTTGTGCTCCTTATGGCTGATCTGAGAGGAGGAGCTGGGGGAGGACGAGGAGGAAGAGGGGACGCTGGATAATTCCCGCTCTCCGCTCCTCATGGCCAGGGCCGACGGGCCTACTCGGATGTTCAGGTTCTTGGGTTTGGGCACTGAGTTTTCTGGAAGTCACATGATACGCAGTGTCATTTTATTGCAGTGAATATATGACCCAGCGTATTTTGTAAGCAACACACTTTTTATCTGAATGAAATCAGTTGGAGTATCTTAACCAGCCTGTTGACTGTTGAAAAAACAATGGCACTGGCAATTGAAGAAACAAAATCCTCCTATAATGACTATGTGAAACGTAAGAAGGGCAAAGTAGAAACTATGTCAAGCAAATGCTGAGAATGATACTGAGTTTGGATTGAAAAACCTGAATGCTTTGTAACTGGATCACCGGTGAATTCTTTCTGAACTCTGGTGAGTATGGTACCTATGTTGTACAAATACTTTGGTCCTGTTCATTAGGAGGAAAACATTTTGAAAAGGAGTGAAGCCGTGACATGACCTGAGCTAACATGCTCTGTAGGCAGAAATGTTTTCAATAAACTGTTTATGTAAGGGCTGCCTAACTCCGTTCCTGGAGATCTACTGTCCTGTAGGTTTTCTCTTTAACACCATTTCTGACTAACTTTGATTTAGCTTTTCACTGAGCTAATTATTAGAATAATTTGTGCTAAATTAGAGTTGGAGAGAAAACCTGCATGACAGTAGATCTCCAAGAACAGGGCAGCACTGGACTATATATACTACATGCTCTTGGCAAATTAAAATAGAGATTTCCACTCTGTTTTGCAAGATGTTTTATGTTTTGCTATGGTGTATATACTAAACAGGCCCCTGGCCTTCTCTTACCTTTAAGCACGGAGACATGCTGCTGGAAATGCTCCCGGTTGGGGTAGTTCCGTATCTCGGTGGCCTCTGAGTCCCTGAGCTCCACCTTGTCATAGCCGTACCAGCCGAGGAGCTCATTCATGGTGCTCTCAGCAAAAGTCTACAAGAAGGGAAAAAAATGTTTATCACTGTGCAACTTTAGAGTTTATGTATAGCTAATGCTTAGCCAATGTGACGTTAAGTTGTAAGTGATCTAGCGTTGAAGGCTTGTTTGTGGAACTTTTTATCCCACTCTTTAAATGTAACCAGAGCCTCCCACTCTGAGTCAAAGTGCTGGATTCTTTTGACTTCCAGACCAGCTCTGCCTGGGTGAAATGAATAGGGGACACATAGGAGTACAGTACAGCTCTTTTTTCCATGATGTGTTCCAGTTTGTTTACACTTGCTAAATTGGAGATGGAAACATTTTTTATACCTAATACCAGTGTGAAATCTATGAATCATCCTTTGTTCGTCTTTTTTAATTGTGGGAAAAAAGAGACAACGATGAAAGAAAGTGTTCAGTAGATGGTTTGTGAGGTGAACATCTTGGGTTCTTTTATTCCGAACATATGAAGAAGAGAAAACACAAAGGTCTCTCTTTCTCTCCCTACATCCGCCCACCTCTCCTCCTCTGAGGTTTTGGGGGCGAGCGAAGAAGGGATTGGAGCAGAAATCCGATCTGGAATGGGCAGAAATCCGAGCGGGACACCCTACACCACAGCTAGGTCCCACGGTTCTCGGAAATGCCCACGCTCCTTTTCCCCTCTCCCCCAGTCATCGAGCACTCTCCAGCCCCCTCACTGTGTCCCCTCCCTCCCTGCCCTCCTCTCTCTCTGCCCCGGGCCCCCTCCACCCGAGCACCTTCCAGTCCTGTTACCCGACACTGCACTCCCTCTCGGGTTTCAGCCTTTTCCAGCGTGGACGGTCTTCCTGTGGTAGAGCTGCACTAGAACCACACTACTGACTGCACATTCTTTCCCCCTGCCTTCCACTTCACTCCGACCGACCTCTGCTCTGCACCAGGACCTCGAAGAAACACAGCTTTGTGGCGTGTATGTGTGTGGTGCGTGGCCGCGCGCACATAGGTATCACATCATGCTAAATATCCCTAACGGCGATTAAAGTCAAGTATCTAGTGTCCGAAGCTCTGCCGTGGTCTGGCGCTAACGGAACGGACGTAACTGTGCTGAAATAGATACCTTAGCTAAGACAACACTAGACTGGAGCACAACAGCTCACGGACAGACATCCCCTGAAATCACCGTCTCTCTTTCCCCCCTCCCCTTTCCTATTTCATAACCGGACACTTATACCGCGGGGCTTCAAGCCCAACAGCCCCGTTTCATTGCCGAGGTAACCCAAGGACTATTTTGTAGCTCCACGTGCCTCCTTGTACATGTCTGAGAATGACAACGTATAGTCTACTGCCCGGCAGGGGTCTAGTCCAGTCCACACCAACGATTACGTCAGCACAAGCCGTCCTATATTAGGTAGAATTTGATGTCGTTTTGTCTCACTATTTCCTCATTAGGGAGAGACTGGCTTTTTTTCTTACCCCTCCCCGTGCTTTACTTCCCACAATATTGTTTTTGTTTCTTCTTGGCAGTTCAGACAAACATCTGCTTTGTGAGAGTGACAAGCCACATCCCGAAACCACAAAGAGAGCTCCGGCCAAAGGCAACAACACAGAACCGACCCCGAGATCCAGGCCGCGCTGACTTAATTCAAGCGCGGATAGCGTTTCACGTGTTTTGATTAGAATTAGTTAAGTTGTAATTCTACACCCTTCACTCGATATAAAAAGCTATGATCCAAACCACCTACGCAAAAAAAGCGATTTTTTTCTGTCACGAAAAGCGCTGAATAAAAAAATCTATTGTCCTTTTGGGGTTAAGATTATTCAAACAAGTCACAAATAGCCAATATTAGAACTAATAGTCCTGGAGTTCAACTTTTTTTCCAGACTAGGCGTGTAACCTAACATGATATAGGCTACTGTCACAGGTACTCCAAACCGAAGGCATTATTTTCATTGTCACCGAAAGCATTATTTTCAGTGTCATCCAAAGCATATATTCACGGTAAGAATCGCCTAATGAAACTGTATACATAGTTTCCATGAAACTGTTTATGAGTAACTTTCCAAGGACACGCACATATTAGCCTACGGACTGCTTAAAGACCCCGTCCCGGCCCTAAACTGTTTGTCTCAAGTAATTCGACTAGGTTTTTTCGATTTTTGTTTTGTTTTGATAATGTTGTATTGTAAACATGTACTGTTGTCTTCTACAACAAGTGCGCGCGGAAGAGTGGAAGAAGTGATGTGTTCTAGCAGTCTGGTGTGGACCCACATCTGGAACATCTGGACATTTTTGCGCGCGACCACAGCTGAACTGAAATGGCGCGTCACTAAAGAGGGGCTACCATTCAGTGGACACAACTGAATGAAACTTTAATGAAACACTATTCTTTCTCACCTCAAGTAAATTTCCCGACTGTTGGTTCATTGTGGCAAGGACAGGTTGGCTGCTCAAATAGCTGTAATGTCATCAATAAGTGACTAATGTAGGACTAATGTTAAACATTAGATCACCGCATTAACTTTGAATGGCAGTCAAAAATACACAACTTTGAAAGGAGGTGCGCTATCGTTTGAATGAAAACAAATCAAAGTTTGCATCGCGTCGCTGGATACCTCTCCAACTGTCATTTGTGCGCACGAAGCTTCTCGCACTGTTCCAGTGGTCCCAAACTGCCCTTGACACATTTCACAAACAGCATCTGCACAAACGTAGCCAACACCCACATTTTCCCTCACCTTCATCTCTTGGTTGATCTCTCTCTTGACGGGGTGCGCGGGTTTCCTACTGCGTTTATTTTCCGGCGGTCTTCCTTTCTCCATCTCTGGCATAATTCTGACTCGCTCCGTGTCCCTACTTTGGCGGACGACAGAGAGCGCGTCACGCAGTACTAGTCGAGGTGCGGCAGCAGAGAGCGAAAGCTGTCACTCTCGGTGACAGCGGCTGTCATTCCAAGGCGTCTGGGTCTGTCATCTGGGGACTCTTTCCATTGCGTGTCGCGCACTGTGGGCTGCTGCTGCCGCGGTACCGCCGCTGACGAACAATCCCCTCTCTCTCTCGGTCCCGAAGAGCAGGGAGGGGCCTCAGCGCAGTAACCCTACACCTGGCGCCCACCCTCCCAAATCTCAACAGATACATTTCATGAGGAATGCGAGGACTGTGCTTTATCTGCGGGGAACACAGTACCAACACTGTCTGCTATATTCCAGTCTTTAAATAAAGAGATGAAAAGCCCTTCTGGGTAAACCATACCATGGCAGAATGTTTGGGGCTTTCTCAAATGACATCTGTTTGATCAAAGCCAGGGGGGTAGAGTGAGAGAAAGAGCAAGAGAGAATACTTTCTGATACCAATTTCCCACTTTATTGTGAAATGAGCCCATAGATCAAATCCCACAGCCTGCTAAACTGTCTATTAAATACACATTTAAAGCTGCTTTGTTACCAGGGCACATTTCTGGACATGCCACCACTATACTGCTGAAAAGCACGAGTCCTTTTGATGGATGAGAGCTGAGCTCCAACACGGACACCTACAGTCTTGGTCCACTGCTCCCCAAGAGTCATGTTTGAAGGAGAGGGCTATAAATGTTAGGTTATTGAGGTTAAGGTTATTGTTAGGGTTTTGTGGAGGGCAGGTTTACGATTAGGGTTAGCGTAAAGGTTCGGGTTACGTTAACGATTGGAGTTTGTAGAGTAGGATTTTAAAGTAGATGAACTTTTGTGTCTGATTTGGATAGCTAAGTAAATGTGTCTGTGTTTTTGAGAGAGAGAGAGAGAGAGAAATACTGAAAGGGAGAGATCTACGAAGCCTGTGATCGGTGTATAACTAAATGGGATGATACGGTGGTGGAACTTGACTCCTTGTTATTGCTGATGTAAAGGGCAGACTCAGAGGTGTCATGTGACATGTGATGATATTATACTGTTATGATTCGTTGGGTCTCTTAGTGATATTATACTCTGTTATGATTTGTTGGGTCTGTTAGTGATATTATATTCTGGTATGAGAAGTTAGGTCTCTCATTGGTTTGTCTGATTTCAAATCTGTCTTCACATCCATTTCTCTATCTTCCATTTGTTGTTCTTCTTTCCATGGGATTTTTTTTTTACCAGACACAGACAGACATGCAGAGAGACAGAGACCGACAGGGATGCAAACAGATAGAGACCAATAGGCAGTCAGGCTGATAGTCATGTCATTAGACAGATAGACAGACAGGCAGGCAGTCATTAGAAATATAGACAGATAGACAGGTTGTCATTTGACAAATAGACAGACAGACAGGCAGGACAGACAGGCAGAAAGACAGATAGACAGGCAAGCAATCATTAGGCTGGCTGTTATTAGACAGACAGGCAGGCAGTCATTAGACAGATAGGCAGACAGACAGGACAGACAGTCAGAAAGTCAGACAGACAAGCAGTCATTAGACAGGCAGGCAGACAGATGAATAGTCAGGCAGGAAGGCATCATACAGACAGACAGAAAGACAGGCAAGCAGTCATTGGACAGGCAGACAGACAGATAAACAGTCAGACAGTAGGACAAACCGGCAAGGGGGCATTTTACAGACAGACAGACAAACAGACAGACAGGACAGAGGGGCGTTTTAAAATCCTCTTCTACCTCCCCAATCTGCGCTGCTCTGTTCTGAGGAACCACAGCCCGTGTAAACAGAAACTTGATCCTGTTGCTCTGGCTCAGGATTCAGTCCTCTCGTAGACCCTCTGGTGAAACCGGATCTGCCAGGGCTTTGGGAGCGGGGCTTATCAGATGCCCCAGAAAAGGCCCCACTCTCTTCCCTTCTCAATAACACAGCACATCTGGTGCCTCTGCAGGGAACGCGGGCGGCCCTGTCCCCTTGGGTTCCCTCTGGAGGGGATCAGACAGTCTCATTATTCCCCCAGAAATCCACTTACCAAAATGGCAGGGGACTAGGGTGGTATTTATAGGCCTAAAGTTACAATTCCACACATCTGGATCCTATCATAAAAATGGTAATTTGGTGTAACCCTAATGTATCATTATTTGCATTACTGTCCATGGATGAATGATTATAGAGTATTCGCCCTGCCAATTTTGAAATGTGATTGAAAACGTCGGTGCAATGCGGACAGGTTTCCTCAATTAGTTTGCAACGTAACACAATTCGTCTTTCATTTTGTGTTATTTTTACTCGCCAGCAGCGGGCGACACTACCCTTTTCTTGGATGTGGAAACAGTCAGGTTTCACCAGTTGGATGGTTCTTTCCTGCACGAAGTATGTCACCTCGTCCGATGATACCCATTATTTGGCTCATTAGATGTCTAAACAGTCATGGCTTGGACAGAAAATGTAGATATTTCTTTATTGTTGTTTGGAGTCTATCCATAGCCTACCATGGTTAAAAAATGTCCCAAAAGACATCTTTTGGGACATTGTCCCAAAAGACACCTTTTCCCAAAAGACGCCTCACTGCCAAGTGTAGCCGGAAGATGTCGCTGTAGGTCAAAATACTGGAAAGTTGAAAACAAGTAAAAAAAATGCTTAATTTGGAAAGCATAACATATCCTACCTGTAATGAAACAGGTCGGCGTAGCATACCCTGTCATCCAATGGGACATGAAATGTAACCATTTTAACGACGCATTTAAAAACACATGAAACGTCATGATTTTACTTTTGTTGCAAGGTTGTTTCGGTAAGGCCAGGTGACAGTGTCAGAATGAGAATCACCTTATTTTTTCCGCATACATTTACATCTGCATTAGCTTACACAGTGCTAGATATAGTACAGACAATAAACAACAACAACAACAACAAAAATATATATATAGGCGCCGAATTCTACACAACCCACCTTACTAACCAGCCTACACTATTAGGGCTCCACACAGGCTACACTAAACAGTACAAGACAGTTTTCACAGTGACAGAAATAATTTAAAAGGATAATATGCTATTTGGAAAACAGACGGGCGTGCAATCGAGGCTACCCGAGGAAAGTGTACGGTTCTGTGTACGAGCAGTGTGTTGTGCGAAGTCTGAGTGATCAGACGTCAGTCATGATGCTGGTATAAAAAGGTACGTCCGACAATTTCAGGGATCACATTTACTGGAGGCACTGTGGCTGCTCGTTGTGTCTGTGCTTGAAATTCTGGCCAAATCATCACCAGGATGTCAAAAATGACAGTTGTTCATCTCGGAGTGATTGTGTTCGCCATATGTTTGTCTACACAGGTATGAAGAATACATTTATTATATAAACGTTTATCGTAAAGAAAATGTTTAACCGGCTTTAGTAATTCGATTTTTATTTGTGTGCGCTGGTTCGTTTGTTGTTTATTTTTTTCCGTAGTGAAGCCTTATTGTCTTCTGAATGCTGTTTTTATACGGCATGCGTAGATTGGACTATAAGTAACGTATTTGCTGGATATGGTTTAAAGTGTCTTAATAATTATAAGTTAAATGATCTGATACAAGTCATATGCCCATATTATGTTTTCAATCAGCTGTTTTACAAATACGCACCTTTTTTTCTAGTACGCACCTTTTTTTCTAGTACGCACCTATCTGTCTTGCCCGTCGAAGATAATTATAGTAGTTGTAATGCATGTTTCTTCTTTTTATTAATAACATCTAGGTAAATTAATTATTTAAAGCCACTGTACACCGAAGTCTACCTAAGGGGTAAAGTTTCGTTTAGTGCTGCGCGATGAACGAAACCTGAAACAATGCATGTCCCCTTTTGTATCCATTCTCTATATAGTGTGACATGATCTGGCCTACTGGCCAATTACTGGGTGTGACCCGTGCGCACTATATCTTCTGGAATTTAAACCCCAAACATTTTTCTTGCGTTTATATTCTTTCTGGCGTAGCTGATTTATAGATGAAAAGTGCTTAATTTGGTTGCGTGATTTGCTATTTTGAAAATGAGTAGGATTGTTTTTGGAAGACGATAATTCAGTGAGAACGTGCATTGCCGTGGACATGCCTTCTGATTTTGGCTCGTCTACAATTCCCGCTAGGGAATTCACAGTTATTTTACAACATCCCGGTAGTCACATAACGCCAGCGCCAATTCCACGTCATATTGTACCAGTATGCCTTGTCTGACGTGTGCTTCGTCATAGATGAGGGACCAGATTTAGTCCCTTGAGATGTTACTCAACCGAGTCTCTTCCTGTGCATCTGCAGGTGCTGTGCTCGAACATAACGGTATCCAGCAACGTCACCAGTGCAGGTTCCAAGATCAACTCCACCACCATGGCCACCAACGCCTACAGCAGCTCAGCCAACTCCACCTCGCCCACCGGCCAGGGAGTGTCACTCCAGTCCGGCCTCTTCTCCCTCCTGCTCCCCTTTGTCATGACAACCTCCCTCCTGCGCCGCGCCTGTTGAACCCTGAACCCCTCTATCCACTCCCCCCTCCAACCCCCCCCCCACTTACAAAACACCACCACCGCCTCCGCTCCTTTTCAGCCACGCTGAACCAAGGCCGCAAGACTAACATCTAGCAGCCAAGATGGACACTGCATCGACCCCGCCCCCAGTGTTCGCACCCCCAACAGCAAGTCCTGGTGATTATATTCTTTTCGTGGGTGGGGTTAACCTTTGTTGAAGAGGAAGCTGCTCTACCAAGAAGCTGGTAGACACCTCCCCGGCCGCCCCCCCCCCCCCCCC
>JACXGI010009000.1:6739-22034 GCA_016801175.1 Esox masquinongy
TGTGCACAGCCCTCTTCAGATCACCCCACAGATGTTCAATTGGATTCAGGTCTGGGCTCTGGCTGGGCCATTCCAAAACGTTAATCTTCTTCTGGTGAAGCCATGCTTTTGTGGATTTGGATGTGTGCTTTGGGTCGTTGTCATGCTGAAAGGTGAACTTCCTCTTCATCTTCAGCTTTCTAACGGACGCCTGAAGGTTCTGTGCCAAAATTGCCTGGTATTTGGAACTGTTCATAATTCCCTCCACCCTGACTAAAGCCCCGGTTCCAGCTTAAGAAAAACAGCCCCAAAGCATGATGCTGCCACCACCATGCTTCACTGTGGGTATGGTGTTCTTTGGGTGATGTGCAGTGTTGTTTTTGCGCCAATTCCTGCAGTTCCTTTAATGTTGCTGTAGGCCTCTTGGAAGCCTCCCTGACCAGTTTCTTCTCGTCTTTTCATCAATTTTGGAGGGACGTCTAGTTCTTGGTAATGTCTCTGTTGTGCCATATTTTCTCCACTTTATGATGACTGTCTTCACTGTGTTCCATGGTATATCTAATGCTTTGGAAATTCTTTTGTACCCTTCTCCTGACTGATATCTTTCAACAGTGAGATCCCTCTGATGCTTTGGAAGCTCTCTGCGGACCATGGCTTTTGCTCTGAGATGCAACTAAGAAAATGTCAGGAAAATCATACTAGAACAGCTGAACTTTATTTGTGATTAATCAGAGTCACTTAAATGATGGCAGGTGTGTAATGACTTCTATTTAACACGAGTTTGAATGTGTTTGGTTAATTCTGAACACAGCCACATCCCCAGTTATAAGAGGGTGTGCACACTTATGCAACCAGGTTATTGTAAGGTTTTTATTTTTCATTTTTCCCCCTTGAAGATTTCAGTTTGTTTTTCAATTTAGTTGTTCACATTATAGGTCACATTAAGAGTGGAAAAAGTTCTGACATGATTTATCTTTGTCTCATTCTTTTACATCACAAAAACCTGGCATTTTAACAGGGGTGTGTAGACTTTTTATATTCACTGTATATCGCCTGTTTCGCTTTCCCAGGAAAGCTAACAAGACTACCGGAGTTTCAAATTAGACTTAAACTTTTATAACTTGCGACACTGTGTCTTATTAATTATTTTTTATAGAAAAGGCATGACAATAGATAGTTAACATATATGCACAGATTAAACATCGGTTCTTGTATCCACAGTATAAAGTTGTGTAGTTTCCATATATACACAAACAGATTCCATAGTTTCCATTTATTTATATATATATATATATATATATTTTTTGCGAAACAGATTATTTTTTTATTTGGTTCTTCACTCATGTTTTAAAGAGGCAGTTGAAACAATAACAAATCACTCTTCCCACTCCTTTTGACATGAAACACTGAGTGTGGGGCTGGAGAAATCAAACCACGCATGCATATCAGGCCATCCATGATAATATTATATTTTGAACCATGTTGTGAGGATGTAGAGTGTTAGTTTATATTTACTCTTTCTTTATTTTCAAAACAACTTGCTCATCAAGCATTTTTGAGTTATATTCTTCAGTGAATAAGTATCATGCATGTATTAGTCCAAGAAGTGATGTTAGACTCCTTTGGTTTTATGTAAAAATGCCCTTCCAGCACCTGGATTTCACAGAGTATGGATAAATACATAGAATAAAAAGATTTGAAAGCCTATCAAAAATTCCATTTGTAAATATATCTCAGGATGACCACACCAAACACGTGGTGAATGTAGATGCAGCTGAAGCAGAGAAAAATCTGTTGGCGTGTGGGAAGAATCTGAGTTTTTGCGAAATCTGAAGACAGTTACATGGACTTGAGCCTACCAATCCCCAAACAACTATTTAGACCCAAACTCAACCTCTAAAATGTAAGTGACTGCACATACAGTCTAATTGGAGTTGAAAATGTTTTTAAAATGTTTAATGTTAACTCTTTGAAAGTACTCATAGGTTTTAAGATTTCTTAGTATTTTGTGTCTTTTAATATAAGTACTGCAGATTCAAAATGTCATTTCAACCAGTGGTGCCTGGTATAAAATAGCAAGTGTCAATATTTTAGTACAGACATATATAAAGGAGCCTCAGTGTCTGAATTACATTTAGTATTAGGTGTAAGAAAAATTAAGGAACTATATCCAGGGGGTGGTTCTACCTCACCCTTCAAGATACCCTGGCTAGATACTTAAATAATCCTGAATTAAAGTACCCTATTAGGGTCTATCAGCGGCAACATGAAACACAACAAGATCTGTCATGGGTGAATGCTTTCAGGATCACAACATACTAGGGAATAAGAGCTCTCATTTAGGGAACATAGGAGTCCATCAGGCTTTGGTCAATTATAATAAACGTGTAGGGGGTGGGGTGCCATTTGGGGTGCACTTAGACTCCACTCCAGTTGTAGAAAGACAAGGGCAACGTGATTTGGGTAAATGGAGAGTCGAAATTGAAACGGACCATCTGAACAGAGTGTATAAGAATGTGAGGCATGGGAGGTTCTGCACCATCAGTTGCTGTCTCATGGGTAAGCCAATCAAGTTGGTGTTACGTTGGCACACCATCAGATGCATTACATTTATTATACATCAATTCCATACTCCATTAACCAGTCGACTGGCAGCATCTTGAGTGGTGGCTTTTCCCTCACGCAGACAGCGCCGTAACTGTGACGTATCATCAAGGACTTGTATGCACTGCTTTACAACCCGAGACAAGTTGGACAGGGTTGTATCTCATCGCACAATACTTTGAGATATGTAGTGTAAGTATGAAGAACAGACACAGACGCAACAGAGATTCAATGATCCTTTATTAATGGAGCGATTCTCCATCCGCTGTAGGATTCATGAAACGTATGCCAACATTTGCCAACCTTTCATTATATTTTCAAATTAACAGTATGTTTAATCATCGACCTCCTGATTTTGTGAACCTGGGCTAAAGAGAAAACCGAATTGGTTTAACTCGTTTGGATTCAAACACTGGCTCGCTATACGTAGCCCCCCCCCCCTCAGAAAACAACTCCGCTGAGAAATGTGTTTCTCCCCGACTTGTTTGGTTTTTCATCTCCAAAAAAAAAACTATGAAAAAAGAAACACTGGCACTATACTTCCAAGAAAGGACACATTGTTAATCTCCAGGAACTAGCAGGCAGTAGCCCTTCTTTCACTCGTCATGTTGGATTATAGCAGGCTAATGGAGCAGCACACGAGCACTTCACACAGCCCATATCCCAAATGGACCCCTATTTGAGTTTTGTCTCTTTTTTTCAGTGCACTACTTTTAACCAGGGCCTTAGGCTCTGATCCAAAAATAGTGTGCTACGTGCAGAGGAGGGAGGCATATGGGAGGCCGCCAAAGGCTCAGACAGATGGGAAGAAATCTACCTTGACAGTGTTGACAGTGTTCCAACATCAAACAGCCTACACATACCCACAATTGAGTCATTTGGAAATGTGATTAGATATCGCTAATATAAAGGAGATCTATTAATTTCTATTGCTGAAGAGACACATAGTTCTCTTGGCAGTTTTATTGGTAATGGAAATGAGTCCTCCCTTGCTCGTAAAGCTTTGGTAAATGCCTGAAAATACCGACAGGACACAGCAATGTTGCCCTCCAAGATTTCCCCTATAAATCAGAGGAATAAATCTCCCCATTTAAAAACATCCAACAGCTTCTACAAACGTAGCATTGGGATAAAATAAAAGTAAGTTCTTCGTTTATCTACACTGTCAAAGTATTTTAGATATCTATTCAAATTAGCACTTTCCTAAGATTATGCATCATGTGTCTACGTTAACCATTCGTGACAGTTGACTTATGGGCTTTTTCTTGCCCGTGGCATTATAGTTACAATCTCTGGCTCTTTTTGTCTTCTGCTTGGATGGGCAGGATCACAGCACGGTTGAAAGGACTGGAGCAGATCACCACAATGGCAACACTGACTGCATGCTTTTATACAGTAGGTCACTACGGCCCTGACTAGTCTAAAATAATTTACCTTCATCAAATATGTGCCAGGCCCATTGGGTTAGTTTGCTGATCTCTGATTCTACTTGGTAATAGCTTATAGAGCTGGAAGGAAAAGGGAGATATCTGCCCTAGGGATAGTGCACTGCAAACAGCCCTGCCTGAGGCATTTGTCTAAATGTCGAACTTTGTTTTTCTGCTACTGTTTAGATTTTTCTATTTTAATTAAGGCACCTCATTAACTCAGACCTTTATTTTCCCAGCTCTCAATCTTCAACCTCCCTTGCTACTCTAGCCTGCCCTCCACCCTGGTGCATTCGCTGCAAACTGCTCCTGTTGTCACCACAGGCCAACCTAGGTGCCACTTTTGCCTGGCAAATGTTTCCTTTTAGTATTCATCATATCTGAGAAACCTTCACAGTGGTTTTTCCTTTGTCTGGAAAAGATGTCTGGGGAAACAGTATTATTTGTTGAGGAAAACCCAAATGCAGAGGGCCAAGGCTTACATAATGGAAGAACAGCCATTTTTACAATGCCACATGAACCACTAGTTCAAAATGAAGGGGTTTAATAGCGATGTTCATCTGTCAGTGACCCTCAGAGACCCCTCACAGTCATTCTACATGTTTGGATTAAGGACATTTGGGCAAATGACAAAACCTAGCATTTTAACTTTAAATATGGTATGTACATGTAGGTAGACATATGGGAAATTTATATCACTCTACTACCATGATGTTATTTTAAAACTAAATAAGACTTGCAACACTGTCTTTATTCACAAGGTGGTGCAATAAGCGCAACATAGTGGGTTCACTTCAACCTGTTTCAGAGGGCTGAGATGAGCAAGGAAAGAATGTTTACCTAAGACCTAGTAATATTGATGATCCTTGTGGCCAGCGTGTTCAATGGTCTATTAATCATTCACCGATGCGTCTGAGCAGGATCTCTCCTCAGGCCTATACATATGTTCACAGAAGGAAGTCAGTGTAGTTGGATTAATGACAAATTTGCCATATAACTTGTGCTACCCTCCACTGTGATGTCTGTCCAGAGTAGATTTAAACAGTGAGTGCACTTCCCTTTCAAAATATTTAATTGAAAAAATAATGCTGCATACAGATGAAAGTGTTCTGTGCATAGATGACCGCAAACTAAAAGAGTAAAGAGACGACAGGAACAGCGTGTGAGAAAGCAACAAGAAAGTCCACAATTTAACAGAATGAACACATGAAAAAGTGGACATCTGAAACAAGGCAGCTCCCAACCCCCCAAACGAGGATGAAACAGAGTTGGACACATGACAACAACACACACAAAGGACCACAACAACCCCCTCAGCTGCCTCCTATTCAAACACTCCCTGTTCTGATACCTCTTCCAGAGGGTGCACTTCCCATAGAGTCAGTGTTAACTGAGGATCAATTAAAACTACCATACCGAAATAAAATACAAATAACAGTCTCAAATACATGTAAAATATATGTTTCAAAAAACATTTACGAATGCATGTCACATGTTAGAATAATTACAACAATGCATAAAAAATTATTTGGCCATTAATTGGCCATTTCTAAACACAAAGTATCATGTATCCTAAAATCTATCCAAATAAATAGTTTTCAATGGATTTCCTGAACTGATAGGAGGACCAATCTTATATTTTAAGCATCTACATGAAAGATGCAAAGATGTGGCCAATATCTTCCTCTATGTTAATGCATCAAAGATCCCAGTTGGTCTAGATATATGCTCCGCCATTAGCACCACGGCTGGATGCCATCCTCACAGATGTTTGGCATGTGGACGCTGGAACTGCCAAATTGAGATCATGAGACACAAGGGTATTTTTCAAGAGGCCTGTGTAGCTCCAAAAACATCAAGTGCTAGTTTGTGGTCACTCAATAACACCCCAGGGCGGCTAGCTACGTTCCCCAAAGTTACTGCTGACTACTACTGGTCAAGTCTTAGAAAGTTCACTGCAAGCTCTTGGATGAATGTCACATTTATTAGTCATAATGTGCATACATACAGTACATACAGTGCTTCTCATTATTTTCTGAGACAGATAAATCTAAGAAGATTATTCAGGTGTCCATCCGTGTGGACAGAACCTCCAGCATATTCTGAGCCAGTGGCAACTCCATCCTGGTATTAATGTGGTTTCCACAGGTGGAACATACTACTTCCTCCAGTTGAATGACTTGCCTGGTATCCACAGGTCTGCACATATTGGAAGAGCTCCTGCGGTCACAGAACTAACTGTCAATGTGAATTTGATCTCTCTGGTGTTGGGCAATGATGACATGCGTTTGCTTTTATTTATGAGGCATTACAAATGTTATTCCGGTCTTGGAGGACAAAAAGTTGGAGGTCAAACTGACCATGGCCCCTGAATAGGTCAAGAGAGGCAAAATTACTTTGGAGTGAAGAGGATTCACTGTTGTAGAGTATATCAACAACAAGGAGAAGCGGAATTCGACTAGATCATAAGACATGAGCAGTGAGGTGTGGCATACAAGAAACCATTCTTTCAATTCAAGTTTTTCTCAGCATCCTCATCGTCAGATAGTTTCCTCTGTCAAGTGTATTGACAATTTGATATGAGGAGGACGGAACATTTTTTGTTGGCAGTGGAGATGCTCTCAAATAGCCCACAGGGTAAGAAACTAAATCTTTCAAAACAAAAAGGTTCCACAAGGTTACCTGATTAATATTCCTAGCTACTATGGCATTGACGAATCCACATGTAAGTGTTCTGTCTACGAGTTTGACGCATGCCATTTATTCAGGCTGTTAAATTTCCAGAAACACAGAAGGAATTGAAAGTGCTCTAAATTGAAAGACAGACACCAGTTGAAATATGCGTTCTCAATGGTACATTCTACCCAGTGTAATGCACGCCGCATATGACCAGAGCCGTAGACAAAAATGGCACTATAGAGTAAATCTGGGCCCTGGTCGTTTGTATGGCATGTGGAGAGAGGATCTCATAGACATACTTTACATAACTGCAATTTCATCGACACAGCGAAATGGAATGCAGCAATCTGTGTGATAATCAGACGTACATTTTCTGGGATTTAATAGATTTGAGGGACATAAATGGAGAAATTTCACCCATCATTTGGCCCCTTTATTTTGCTAGGGGACCATTAACCCCCCCCTCCCCCGTTTGATTACTGAGCTCTTCAGTAAACCACAAGGTCATGAAGAGAGGGACAGAGCAGCAGCGAGAGATGCTGCTAGAAGATGGAACTGAATTCACGGGGGGGGAAACGAAGCCCAACATGGCACAGGGCTCTCCCATGGGGCTTTGCCCTTAAGAGGGTTCATGTCCGATTTTTTACATCCACGATGAGCAGGACCCGTGATATAAAAGAGACCTCACTATGTTCCCCCTCAGTCCCGCTCCCGCTCCCAACCCTCTCTTCACTTTATCGTAATTGCATTGTTAGTCAGCACAGTGTGAAAAGCTAAGACAGAACACTATTCGTAGCCTTCGGTGTGTGATCATCTGGTAGCCTTAGAAGCAGTGTGAAGTGCTCAACTCAAATGTTTGTTGTAAAGCTATTATCTTTGGGTTGGAAAAGGTATACGCTGAGTCAAAAAAGGTATACGCTGAGTCAAAAAAGGAGACGCTGAGTTAAAAAAGGAGACGCTGAGTCAAAAAAGGAGACGCTGACGTAGGCTGTCCCCGAAACGTGTCCGTTTGTTGTGGCCGTTGCTGCCAAATTAATGGTTATTATGACGTAAATGGAACATACTTGTTAAGGCGTGTTTTTTTCTTTAATCAGTAAATATCAATTGGTGTCCCCTCTGCCCTCCACAAATATGTAAAAGGAAAATGTTCCTCAGTCTACAGTCACCCATTTCCAGTGGCTTCAGTTGGTGAACTACATTTTGTTCAAGATAATTCTAAAGATGGAAAGAATAAGCCTAAAGGCAGACACATTACTTTGGTTAACCTTGATGACCCTACAGCGCTGTTCGCTCACCTACTCTAAATGGAGTATCACTAGCTGATCAGAATTGGATCCAATACGTCTTTCCGTCTGTGTGTGCATGGGAGTAAAGCAATCAATGTCATTTTATCCATGTTCTGCCAGAAAGCCTTCATGCTGGGATGGAGAGTCATCAGCTGAACTCACCCAAGGGGAATAGCAGACACCTGATATTGATGTTTCAAGAGTGGCTGGTGTCAAGAAACACCCTGGTAAAAAAAGCTACGGCAGCCCATTACCCACGTAACCATGCTTCCTCCCTTCGTCTTGTTTGAAGGATCATTTATAAAACAAGCTTCATGGACCTTAACTGTACATTATCAAGATTTAACAAATGTATCCTATAATTGAAGGAGGAAAGAGTAATGACAAAAGGAACTTCAAGTTACACAACTTTATACTGTGGATATAAACCGATTTTTAAAACTGAGATGGATAAAAGTTTTTGTGAAATTTCTCACGTAACAATTGGGGCGGGTGTGTAACTCCTTAAAGCAGATGTTGGAGAAATACAGCAAATTAGAAATATTACGTAACTTGGATACCCTTTCTGTGCCCATACGGAAATCTAATATATGACCATATACATTAAAAGACTTAACATACATTTTAAAATACATGTTAATTACATATTTAAATCCGACATTTATAAAAATTGCCAATTCTTGTATATTTTGACATATATGTACATACATGTACATGTGTGTTGATCAAACCAAATATATGTTTACAACATATATGCTCATATAAGACATAAGTTACATACATATATTTGCCATATATTACTTTTCCGTATGGGTGGTGCAGTTTTAGGCTGTATGTTTTTTTTGTGTATAATCTATAAGTAGAATCCCTATACTTCAATTGGCCATGAAATTTCCTGTTTGAAAGCAAGTGGTTTTGATGACAAAGACATATCTGCACATACATGACAGTATACAGTTTTCAGGGCAAACATTTTTAGCTCCAAAGAGACACTTTTACAACTAGTGACAAAAACACTCATTCTTAAAATATTATAATTTTCCTTCTTGGTTTTAGAGAGGGTGAAAATGACCTTTAGGGATGTTTTAACCTCAGTTATACATGTTAAATTCACAGTAACATATTTGTTCTCATTTGGAATGTCTTTAAATGCCAGCTGAAGGTTTAACACTTGATGAAATTAGTATTTTGGGTGGCTTTCATTTGAAAGAAACACCCCAGGACTATTAACAGATTGTTGATAAAAGCTTTTCTTATCTATCTAAAAACATTACAGACATGAGAGATGAAATACACAATATGGTGAATGCACATGCTCCTGAAGACATCATACCATATATTATTATCCATCAACTCTTAGAGTGATATGGTTGTTGCTGATAACCTACCTGAAAAAGGACATTGACAATAAAAAGATTATAGACAATATGAAAAACGTAATAAAAGTGAACTTTCCAGAAAGATTTTCAGATGATCCAGTTTTACAAAAATATGCATCTGGCATTTCTCTTCACCACTTCAGACTAAAGATCACAGAGGTCCTGTGCATGTGCAAGATTTTATACACATACTTTTTCTGAAGTACTTGGTCCCCTGGTATTATGGAGGAGGACTCAATGCAATTTGAATTGTTGAAAAACTTGTAACAGTAGTCTAAGTTATTGCAAACATAGGCATGCTACAAGTCAGTTTGGGCAGCATTTCAAACAAATGCAAGAAATAGACAGACAGCATAGGGTTCTTTTTCATCAAACACCAAATAGGCAGGCAAATAACTTGCCCACTGTCAATCTTTGGTTATTGACAGCTATGGAGTTGCTGGCCAGAGGCAAAACTCAGGCAAATCGCAATCTTTTGCTGTCTTACCAAATCCTGTGATAGTCTCCTAGCAGGACAATTGGTACACAAGCAATCAGTTCATTTTCAGCAAAGCTACGATATGGCAGCATAACTATTCAAATTAAATGACAAATGTAGAAGCTACATGCGTGGTTAAAACAGAAATTGTTTTGTGCAATGTTCAGACTGTGTTCAACTTCTGCCACTACAATAACATAAGTTAAAGCAAATGTGAGTGGTCCAAATGTGCACTTTGAGCCCTTTCAAAAACACATAGCATTTGACTGATTGAAAAGCCTTTTCTTACAGTTGTACACTATAATTGCCACAATTCAGGAAATTATGTACTTAAAAATCCCAAATCTTATCTGTAAGGATAACTATAAAATACTTTGGAAATCATGTTATTTTTGAATGCTCACATTGATCTTGGCATGGAACTGGCCATTTCAAACAATGCCAAAGTGATCACCCAGCAACTGTGTCAGTACACAGCTTAGGGATAGATCTGGAGAAATGTAACCACTCTGAAATTCATAGATAGAGCGTTGAGTGCCTGTAGTGACCATCCATGACATCCAATATTATACTTTTAACCCTGTTTTAGGGCTATAAAGTTCCATTGATTACAAAGAGGTCAAATAATATTTGTAGGTTCTGATGTGGTTAGACAGGTAAACTAAGCTCATGAGGCGCAGATATATTCTTCTAGAAGTCCAAAAATGAATCTATCAAATTTCCCCTATAAACAATGATAAATAATCATGAGTGCTGTGTAATGGCTGATTACAGCAATTCAGGTTAGCCTCAAATATTCCAATGAATGTTAAGTAGAGGGTTAAAGCAGCAGTTCATTTTATAGTGGTTGAAATGCTTAAAGGAGCACTCAGCATGTTCATGTCATTAAAATTGCCCAAATCCTCCAAAAACACATAATTTAAAAAGAAGTGGTCTCATCTTGTCTGAAGCTGGTCTCACCCTATCTCAATTATATTCCCACCAATTACAAAGACCAATTACAAAGACCAACATGTACGTTGGCTGTGCACAGTATATCACCTGATGGGTGTTGACAGACATCGATTAACACTGTGAAATTTAAAGTAAAAATTATGACCAAAGTTCAATGGACAGATCAGACTGCACGGTGAACATTCGCATTGGTGAGTCTTAGAAAAAACCTTGAAGGCATGATTGACAGGCACTATCCTGGCTCTAGGGAACAAGGAAAATGTACTTACTATTACTGGGTTGTGTGGTTGTCCCACCTAGCTAGCTGCAGATGTAAGAGTGTCTGTACTCTAGGTAAGAGTGTCTGCTAAACGACTGAAATCTAAATGTAAATCAAGAGGATATAGTTGAACCTGAATATGACTGTGGAATTCCACTCACACTTTCATCCCTCTATTAATCAGGTATTATCCTGAACTTTTTCTCCTCCTTTTGTTATAGAATTTTGAACTACCCACAAGCTTGTCTAACTTCTCCTCAGACGAAAAAAACGTTTAAAACCAGCATCAAAAAGAAGAGGTTCCTGTGAAATGAGGTGATGAAATTCAACATTGATGTGCCATGGAGCAAAATATTCAATTTACTGGCAATCCTTTGTGATGCATGACATCAAAGAGTAGGGACAATGTGGAAAAGTGACAAGGAAAAATAAAAATGGTCCGAACCTTTGTCTTCTTTCTTTTATTTAATTTTTTACTGATGAAGCTTTCTTATCTGTTATCACCTGAAGTTATTGCAACACACAAATCACTTGAGCATGGTTGTTGTGAACTGCAGACCCCATCAAAATGGGGGTGACTGGTCCCCAATGTGGTGACCCTAATAGTCCAAACATGTTTTAGAAGGTCCATAAAGAACATAAACAGATAAATATGAGAGCTTGACCTGTCACAACTCCCAGTTTAATTAAAGACAATTCCCCTGTTCAGTCATTTAATGTCTCCTTTATTAGAAAATGTTAAAAGTCTCATCCCCAGAGAGTCAAAGTCACAGGGAAACTGTGCCCAATATGTTTTTAATTTCCCAGGAGACCACAGCGTGGTAACTATTTAACGATGGGAGGTGCAGCTTCCCAGAATGAAACTAAAAGGTGCCACTTCTGTCACTAAGTGTGTCCTCCTCTTAACAAAATGTTTGATTTATCTGACACTCAATTGCCCTTGAATTATCATTCAACTAAAACCTGGGCTTCATTTCATTCATCACCATACTCAGATATAGGACAGTACGGGGGCCAGAGGGTTTGGTGTTGTACTGTAGGTCTATTACTGGAACAAAAAATGAACAAACCTTATCTGTAACCAGAAATATTTGTAGAAAAATTAATATATAATTTTCCATTCCTACAGAAACCATTAATTGTGCATTTTGCAGGGCTAAAAGGGCTATTGTAATACAGCACATAGGAAAATTGTTGGAGGACTGAGGTATAGATGACAAGCACACTGCCAGTGATCAGTAGCCTGCCACCAGTACCAGGGCTCAACTGCACCACGGTAGTTTTCTACCTTTGATCGTGTTTAACAAGTAGTCAGTACATTTCCCTCAGACAGACAAAGAGAGAGAAAACAGACAGACCGAGAGACAGGCCTGCCCCTGGCCCCAGGGAACACCCTGGCCTGCCCGGGATGTGGAGGGGCACTGCAGACGTCAACACTTTGTCAGACCCCATGTCTTCCAACCTCCTACAGGGCCACGAGGAGAACACATAGAACCGCGGTCTGATGGGGTCACCAGGACAGGTGGAATTCTATTTGAAGTAAAATCACTGTGAGAATATTGCATTTCGAGGAACCTGGACTAAGATGTATTGTCACAGGGAAGACTTTCACCTGCTTCTGATCTCTGCTTACCAAATGGAAAGTGGGAAATTCACTTTTAACCTGGATTTTTTTAACACAACGATATGTGAATATGGACCAACATAAATGTATAGTGACAAAATACTGTATGTTCTTCATGTCAGATCTCCATTATAGATAAAAAACTTCAGATTAATCTTAATAATACAAAACAGTGGAGAGCAATCTAATGAAAGAACATTAGGGATGGCCTGTAGTTCTATATTTTTTCTTCTTCTGTAGTGCAAGGTCAGGTGGTGGCAGATATACCGCCTGACTTTCAGAGAGCCTGCTGTTTAAAGCCTTGACCACCTTATTTGCCTTTCATTTAAATGTTAACAGATACCGTGTTCCTAATCTGTCTGCAATACACTGGATGCCGATGATGACAGAAATCAATAGACCCTTAAAAGACATCCAGTAGGGCACTGTTTTATCCTTAAGGATCTTCACACACTAACGTAAACATCTGTTGAGTGGTCTTTGGGGTGGTATTCTCATTCCTGTCAGCGATAGTGGGATTAGGGGTAAGATTTAAAGCTTCTTCCAACTTTTGCAAGGAGAGGAGGAAAAAACAAAAGAGGACTGAATGTTACATTTTGCTAGTGCTGAGTGCCAATACTGTGATACAAAAAATAATAATACATATATGTTAAAAAAAAATAACTTACAAAAATGCCAGCTGAAAAGCCATCTGTTGTCCTTTATCGCAGACATTTTTCAACATCAGTTGTGAAAATATAAAATTGCCTTCCATGGAAAAGAAAGTCTGTCTCCTGAATCACAACAATCTATAGCTGGAAATAACATGGAGAGTAAACGGAACACCTGCCTTTTTCCCAGGGTCTGTTGAGACAAAACTGGTATGTGTGGTTGTGCCAGAGTGTGCATCTGGTGTGTTTGTGTTATGCTTAAGCCATCAATTAGACCCCAATCCCCATCACACCTGGCTAATAGCAAGGTTCTGCATGCAAGTAATGAACTGAAATGGATTTATAATGCTCAGTCAATTTGAACAATTACAGAGTACGAGCAACCGGGAGGAGTATAAAAGTGTGGCTTTATGTAGGACTCGAAAATGTCCATGGCGTTGTAATTGTATTATAAAAACTGCTCAAATGTGTTTCCACTTTTGTGTCAAATAGTCAGTAGAATCTAATTAATTATTTTTTTATCAGAATTTTTACTCAAACGCCTACAAGCATCTCTTGGAATATTACTGTGGGTTTTTAAGATACAGGATGGCGGTATTTTGCAAAACGTCAAAATGTTTAAAATTGGTGTTGATTTCTTAAAATGTCACGCAAACAATAGTATACCATTCAAATTACAAAGAGCCATGGCTGTATAAGAATAGATAATGTAGTACTTCATTAAAACCCCAGAAGGGATTATTTGAGTACAAAAGCAAATACACACAGTACATCCCTAGCAAAACAGAAAAACACACATACATTATAAGCAGCAGATTATCAATTATTCTGTAAAAGAATTGTTCTAAAATAAAAATCCTCACAGCAAATGTAAAAACCTGGGTGAATTACAATGTCAGCCAATGGTACCACAATGCATCAGGCATTTACTGTGGAGGTGATGTTGGCCCCTATTCTCCTGCGCTGATCTGCTTACCCAACACAGGCTCCAGGTTGTCCTGCTGATTGACCACAGCAGACCCAGATGTTTTTTTTTTTTATCATTTTTTGTCTGTTTGCATGATAACCTCCCAAAAAAGGTAAAAAGGACACAAGACATGACAATGTTAAAAAAAGAATTGGAGCATTTTTAAGCAAACACTGAAGGCCTTCATATTGCACCTTACAATAGCAGAATTGTCCAATGACTTTTGTAGATGGCATGGAGCTTGGGCCAGGGAGTGAAGAGGAACAGTGACAGTATTGTCTCTTGTGGGGCACCTGTGTTAGTGTTCTGTGGACTGACCTGTACTGGCCTGCCTGTAAGGCAGATCTATGAGCCTTGTTATAATATGTAATTACACTATCTAGGAATTGTGGGCTAGAAGATCTGCCTGAACGCTGTTGTAGGCATTGGTTTGGAAATTTGCTACGAAATTCAGACAAATTCCACTCCTAGCTGTCCCTATCCAAAGTCCTCCTGGTTGTGTCACAGATCTTGTTTGTGCCGGATGATATAAGCTTTTCACCAATTATTTTTCTGCCACAGGTTTGTTAACAGCAGGTCTAAAAAATACTTTTACGTGATTTAGAAGAGCTGTAACATACCGAGTCTTTAATGGAAAGATCACACAGTAATGAAGACAGAATATATGCTATAATTTTCCACTGTGTTTGCCTGAGTGATCTTAACTCAGCTTACTACACATTAGGGCTGCTTTGGTGTCAAGATGTCCCTGTCTGCTCCCTCCTCATATCCAACTCCAACTCCAACTCGGCTGTTTGTTGCTATTTTTAGGATGAAGCAAATGGGGGTAAAATAAGAAACATGATTGACAAATTATGACAACTCACAACCAGGAGAGGATATAAGATTGGCACAGTGGACCGTTTTGGTGTGTAATTGAATTGAAAAGAAAAAAACGACAAAGCCGCTGAAGATCACACTCAACATTGTTCAAGCCCCTTGAATTCAAAACCAAGTCACAAACCTGGTT
>JACXGI010009001.1:0-31839 GCA_016801175.1 Esox masquinongy
GTCACAGTCCTGTAGAGTAGAATTGCCTACACACATTTTTAAAATAATATATAAACTGTATTTTTCTTCAAGTGTTTGCGCAAACGTTACATTTACATTTCTTTTGGATGTATGAGCTGGTTTTCACCACACAACAATATGGTGTTGTTTTATTTCTACTGTATTTTATTGGTGTGTTTTGAAGTTTCTTGTCTGTCCAATCACAGTTCCCCCTGTGGTGGAGGGAGGGGATGATGTCACAGACACCACGGTTGTCATTAACAACCCTCTGGAGCTAGAGTGTCGTGCTACGGGTACACCTTCACCTGCCTTCATGTAAGCCCTTAACACACACAGCAACATTCAAACATTTAGTGTAAATGTACACACACAAAAAGCCTTTTCTGGCCAAATGCCTGACCACACCCTGCCCCCTGTCACCACCCTGACTCTGTCACATAATTGCTACAGTGTTGGCCAAAAGACCATAAATACAACATAACTGTTACATTCATTCTTGTAGGTGGTTTAAGGACGGTCAACTAATCAGGCAAGGTGACGGAGTTCGGGTCACAGCTAACGGCCGTCGGCTGATCATCTCTCGGCCCCAGATCACAGACACAGGACGCTTCCAATGTGTGGCCACCAATGAGGCCGGAGATCATGAGAGGGACTTCAGTGTGGCCGTCCATGGTAATCACTAGGAGTGAACGATATATTGACTCAATATCGTTATTGCAATATAATGTTGCACAATATCACATCGAAAGTATTGCGGAAAGTATGCAATACTCTGTTGCTTTTGTGGAGAGATGCTTCCGTTGGCTGTGTGCCGTAGTTGTTTGATTTAGAGGCCGCTTGAAAACACCATATAATGATCATGTTTCATTGGCCAGTTGCCCTGTCACATGCAAGTGTGAGCGCACAGGTCCACTACATGAACATACCCTATGGAGCATACCACGTGACCTGTGCATACTTCGATAGCGTGTGAGTGAAGAGAGAGATTGACACAGCAAAACGAGTCACAGGAAAGAAAGAAAAGAAAGGACAGAAAAGTAAGATATGTGGCTCAGGGAGACAACGAAACAACGGAGATCGAAGAGGAAACGTTAGTGGCCAAAAAGTTACGTGATAGACTGAAACTGTAATTTTGATCCACATCACAAAAAGGATTACAAAAGGATAATCCAAAATAAATAAAAACATCTTGAATGGAGTCTGGAGTTTAGAAGACTGCGCGATAAAGAATGAATGAGTGTAGCTATAGAGACAATGCTTCTAAAAGGCCTTTGCTCTAGATTTGAGATGTAATCAATTTAAAAAATCTCATATGATGTATGCGCTGCCAAGAAATACAACAGGCACCTTTACATAAAGATTCCAGTAGTACAAGGAGAGTAGTGCAACAAGGTCCCTGAGTGGCAGTACTAAGCAGTGGGTATGGTTAGTGTTAAGTACAGAATTCAGCAGGGTTACAGTAGTTGGGAAGAAACTGTCTCCATTCTACACTACATGAAATTGAATAAACATACAGACAATCTATGCTAAATACCTTTTCAGAGGACTGAACTGAACCAAGTGTGATCCATAGTGATTGTCCAATTTAGCAAATCTTTGTTATTGCATCCAGTCAGTAAAGCTGTCAGACAAAGAGAGGAGACTGAGAGAAACAGACGGAGCAGCAGCAGCAGCAGCATGTGGAATCTCTTTTTTTGTTTTCCCTTTCTCGATATCCTCTTTCCCTGTGTCTATCATCTCTCTTCCTTTCCACTCATTCTCACTTTCCTCTTTAGATTAATCATTTCCTCTTTACCTCTTCTCAACCTTTAGACTAATTCATTTTATGTCCCTATTTTCCTCCAGTCCCTCCTTCCATCCGATCCACTCTCTCTGAGCGTGCCGTGGTCCTCCATAAGCCTATCAGTCTCCAGTGTGTCCCCAGCGGCATCCCTCTTCCCAGCCTCACCTGGCTCAAAGATGGCCGCCCTGTGGACACTTCAAAGGAGCACCTGAAGGTACAGGATGTGAAATGACTGTATTCTACTTTTCACTTTCACTTGACCTTTTCATATAGTTCCAGCTCTAGACCGGTGCTATCTTCACTTACAGATAGTTCTTCAGTTAGCCCAAAAAGCTAGTCAAACGCAGCTGTGTTCGTTTCTATGTTTCCTGTTCCCGTAGCTTGAGTCAGCTGGTAGGACGCTACACATATCAGAGGCCAGACTAGAGGATGCTGGAAAATATACCTGTGTCGCAACCAATGCAGCAGGAGAAGCCCAGCTACACATCCGCCTCAGTGTTCATGGTAACTACAGCCCCAACACTCCAATAAATCTATTTTTTCCCAGTTTGTCTCTTGTTCTTGACCTCTCTTGATCATTGTCATTCGCACATATCTCTTACTTGTTCACTTTCTATACCTCTTTCTTACTCTCTACTGCCCTCTCCCATGCTTTTTCTACTTCTTCCTTCAACCTGTTATAAAAACCATGATGTACTTCTACAGAGCCTCCAAGCATTCCTTTCTCTGGTGAGACCTTTAATGAGACCATCATAGCAGGTTACCCCACCCAGTTGGAGTGCAAGGCCTTAGGGAATCCACTGCCTGGTAAGACCCTTCCAACTTTAACCCTTGACAAATTGGATTTTTTATCTTTTCAACTTAACCACGTACCAATGTGCTTTTTCATGTTTTTGGACTGGGAACCTTTTGCGTTTTTAGAACAGGTGTTTCTCTTATTTTTCTAATAAAAACAGGAATACTTCATGAGCAAGCCGTTTAAAGCATCTGTAAGCTCCCAATAAAAATATTTTATTACTGATGATAATTTTTACCTGTTTTCATGGACTCTTGGCAAAGTGGTTGTTTTTGCATGGCGATCTGCACTCAGCCTCTTGCAAGACCAGTCATTATTTAAGATTATTTATTTTGTATGGTTTACAAGGAAAACTGGAAGAAGAACAATTAATAGTGGCTATAATAGTCCTTCACAACTGAACAATTATTTGAGAGGAATTGGGGTCCAACGTTATATACACAGGGATACAAGGCATACCGGTATTGTGGCAATTCCATGCTGTGTTATATTTAATTTACGCTGAGAAAGTCAGATAGGATCAACTTAAGGAATGAATAAAAGGCAAATTGCGAGCATCTGGACAGAGTGAGTTTTACTTGTCTTTCCTTATCTTTTTGGATAACGTCAGCCATTACCTGGTACAAGGATGGTCGACCACTAACCAGTGCTGCCGGAGTGACTATCCTCAAACGCGGTCAGCTGCTGGAGATTGACCGTGCTCAGCTGTCTGACGCTGGGTTATATCGTTGTATAGCGGTCAACGTGGCCGGAACCGTAGAGGTCTCTCACAGGCTGCAGGTTTATGGTGAGTTAATGGTCAACACACTATTTCTTATCACATTCTAATCATTTTGCGGATACTCTTGTCTAAAGCTAATTACAGTTAGTGCTAATATTTTAAGGTAACTAGGTGGGACAGCCACGCAACTCAATAGTAGTTAGTACACCTTAATGAATGAAGTCCGTGCAAGAAGGAAAATTAAAAAAAGCATTAGTTCACGGCAACTGTGGGGAGAGGAGCCAGGGACAGGGCTATGGAGTTATTTTAATGGGCGCAGGGAACGGGCATATTGACTGTGTTCAGGGCTCTACAGAGTTTTATTTTATCTACGTTTTATTAAACTAAATGGATGACAGGAGAACCAAAAGCGCTCTCCAGTTGTATACTCACTATCCGAACACATCAATGTCCTGCCACTCTTGCTTCCACTATCAGCCGTGTCTCTAGTCTGGCCAGTACCCTCTTACCACCAGCGTTGATCCCAGCTGAGAGTTGGTTTCACAGCTCAGTCTGCTGAGGGGGGGTGGAGTCACAAGTCCACTTATTTAACCCTCTAAATCTGCAAGATCTGTGCATCCAAAATGTCTCCCTATCCTGTGTCCGTAACGATCCCTCTGGCACGGACAGTGCCCCCTTCTATTTCTAGCCGCAGTGGCCTAGTGACGGTGGTGGTGAACAACCCTGCCAGCCTGGAGTGTGAGGCCACTGGCATTCCTCTGCCCAGCCTTACTTGGCTCAAAGATGGCAGCCCGGTTGCCAGCCTGTCAGAAAGCATACAGGTGACTGACTTACATCTCCATCGACGTGAACTTGTGCAATTTCGAATTTGTCTGTGTGCATCTGACCCATTTGTTTTTGTGCCCTCGGTAGGTGTTGTTTGGTGGTAGAGTGTTGAGTCTGACTAGTGCCCAAGTCACTGACACAGGGAAGTATACCTGTGTTGCCATTAACGCAGGAGGAGAGCAGCAGAAAGATTATGACCTTAGGGTTTACGGTGAGTTCTTGCTCTTCCCAGCCCTTAACACATCTCCAAACATCACATTAACATACAGCATTCAGTTCTCTAGCATGATTACAATGTGGGAACACACGTTGGTCACCAGATACTGTACAATGACTTGTTTAGCTCTAAACTGGATTATGTTCACTGAAGTTGTTTTTGGTGTATTCTCGTGTGTTTTGGTATGCCCAAGATTGTCTGCGCATTCCTGAACCCAAATATCCATGTGTCATCTGTTTCTTTGAAAAGATCAAAGGATGGCTTCCAGAGAAATGTGAGCAGAATTGTTGTGGTAATTGCTACCATTCTAGCAGACCGTTTTGGTCTCAAACATTTTCATGTCATGTTTTGTCTTTCCAAAGAAATATACATTTGAGGAAATTGGCTCTTAGTCCAGATTTTAAATGTTATTAACAAATCAATAGCAATTTTAAACAGGGGTGGATCTTAAGGATTTTTGGCACTAGCCAGCTGGGCTACTAGGCCAAAATTTCCACTAGCCCAGGTAAAATGTTACAAGCCCTGTTTGTAACTATTTACAGAGTAACGAACAGGGCTAGTAGTTTATAAATGAATGTTTCCTATATATTTTTCCAGTATTCATGTTAAATTAGTCTGTGCACAATATTATATAACCACGTAGAATGAGAGAACAGTTTTGTGACTGCAAGTCACCCAAAAATATCCAACCAAGTGTAATTAGCAAAAAAATTATATTATTTAAATAGTGCATACAAAAGTATTCACTCAAACTTAGGCTTCATTCAGGGTAATGTAACATTTACTTTACATTCAGTGAACGTTAACGGCAGCTGGTAGGCTAATGAACGTGATATTACTACTGGTGGTATTTAAGTGATCATGACATATGTATAAAACACACTAACAGGTTGCAAACATTCAGTCTTATGAACGCATCCATACTGTTTTGGCGCTAAACTAATTATGAAATGATTGAGATGTTTCGTGGCTTGTCCAGAGACGAAAATATTAGAATACTATACAGGTGTAGCTACAGTTACCAAGGGGGCAGGGCTTGCAAAGGTTCTGACTCTTTAAAGGCAAGTCTGGCAGACTGATTGTGAGCCCCAAATATATAAATGTAAACATAACTATGTAATTTCAATAATAGTAATAAGACGCAATGAAAGCACCTGTGCTGATTATAGACACTTAATAGCGGGCTTAAGCTTAAAAAAATTGCGACACCCCCGCCCTTTCCCTCACACTGGTTTGATCCACTACCCCCCAGCCCTCCGCAGTGGCACGTCGTGCAGGTACAGTGCATGTGTGGGTATCTGACAGTCTGTTCTTAGTGGTTGACTTTCAGTAAGTAGGTCAAACAAAGGATATGTTAGACATTTCTTTACTTCTACCACTAAAAATAATAAAAACATTTCTAACCGTCACCAGCCTTCATTTTCTCTGCATTGAATTACAGGTCACTTGTTATGTAAGCTAGCGGTTAGCTGATATTTGCTAGCAAGCTACAATAACATCAACCAGCTTTTGCAGCTGTTGGATTCAATGAGAGAAGCTTGCAGTGTAGTGTATGTAGTGCCCCTTAGCTGGCAAGGTGACAGCGTTCATGTCCACCGTCTGAAAGACACTCAATGCACGTAGCTAACGCGAGGCTAATCCAGTAAATGTGTTTTATGTTGGTAGGGTTCACACACACTAGCTCAATTTGCAGAGCTACAGTAGCAAGTAAACCGATGGTGCAAACTAAAGGGTTTTGGTGTCCCCCTCAATAATTGCTCTTGAGAACATATTTCTGAAATTGTCCCCTCCAAACTTTATCATATTTTCACCCCTGCTCATAATATGAGGGCTGATGACTCATTATCTTCAGTCACCTCATTTAAAACTCCCTCGAAGTACCGAGGTAAAGTTGGTTTTATATTCAGACATTCAACCGAGATTCGAAGCAAACATTTAAACGTTAAAAACTTGCAGAATATCATACACTAGGGTGGACAACTTTTACAGTCTTTGATTTGATCCAGAAATCACAACTAGAATCTTCAAAATTCAGCAAACTTTTAAAAACGCAGTTTTATTGCAATAAATTTACCTCAATATTACATAGAAACTTCATACCAAATTCAAAGTATTCTCCAATAGGCTGGACAATTTTTACAACCTTTAAATTGATCGAAAAAGTACACTTAGATTTTAAACACATTTTCAAACTTTAAAACACAGTTTTAATGCAATAACTTTTACAAAAATCATAGAAACTTAATTCCAAATTCACTATATTCCATATTAGGCTGGACAATTTTTACAACTTTTGATTTGATCCAGAAATCGCAACTAAAATCTATGTTTTTCAAAGTTTGAAAATGTGTATAAAATCTAAGTGTACATTTTCCATCAAATTAAAGGTTGTAAATGTTGTGCAGCCTACTGGAGAATAATTTGAACTTGGAATGAAGTTTCCATGATACTTTTTGAAAAAGTTATTGCGATAAAACAGTAATTTTTAAAGTTAAAAAATGTGTATAAAATGTGGATCATTTTGATCAAATTAAAGGTTGTAAAAATTGTCCAGCCTACTAGAGAATATCTTGAACTTGGAATCAAGTTTCTATGTAACATTGTGGTAAAGGTATTGCAATAAAACTGCGTTTTTCAAAGTTTGCGGATTTTTGAAGATTGTAATTGTGATTTCGGGATCAAACCAAAAGTTGTAAAAGTAGTCCACCCTAGTGTATAATATTCTGACCTTGAAATGTAGTTTCTATTTTTCTTTTTGAAAAAGTTATTACGATATAATAGTAATTTTCAAAGTTAGAAAATGTGTTTAAAATCTAATTGTACTCTTTCCATTAAATTAAAGGTTGTAAAAGTTGTGCAGCCTACTGTAGAATATTTTTGACTTGGAATGAAGTTTCTATGATAATATTTTAAAAAGTTATTGCGATATAATAGCATTTATCAAAGTTTGAAAAGGTGTATAAAATTTCAGTGTATGATTTGGATCAAATTAAAGGTTGTAAAAGTTGTGCAGCCTACTGTAGAATATTTTCAACTTGGAATTATGTTTCTATGATACTTTGTGAAAAAGTTAGTGTGTTTAAACTGCTTTTTTTCAAAGTTTGAAAATGTGTTTAATATCTAAGTGTACTTTTCCATCAAATTAAAGGTTGTAAAATTTGTCCAGCCTACTGGAGAATATTTGGAACTTGGAATGAAGTTTCTATGATACGTTTTGAAAAAGTTATTGCGATATAATAGCGTTTTTCAATGTTAGAGAATGTGCATGAAATCTTGGTTTTATTGTTTGAACAAATAAAGGCTTGTAAAAGTTGTCCAACCTAATATAGAATATTTTATTATAGAATATGTTGAATCTCTGGTGAAAGTCTGTTGAATCTCTGAATATACCAACTTTACCTCGGTCCTCGAAGTTCACTCGCCTGACGGACTAGTGGTTCTAAAATCAGACTTGCCCGAAGTGTAAATTACTCGCCCGAGGCGAGCGGGTGAGCTTAATTTCAAGCCCTGATTTTAAATATTGTTTTAGGATTAGGGCCTTTTTACACTGCAATATCTTTTTACAAAGGAATTGAAGAATAAAGTTATTTTATGGTTTAATACATACAGGTCCAAGGCACAAAATTCTGAGTGCTAAGTTAACATATCCTATTGTTTTAAGATTAATTTAGCATTCATTAAACCATTTTTTGTATGTTGATATGGAGTTATAGGACCCATTTAGCTTTCCCAAAAAAATTATGGAAAACTATTTGATATGACAATTAAGTGCCTTTAGTGTTGTTGTGCATAAAAGCTGATTCTACAAAATTTAGTCTAAACTTTTCCATATAATGTGGATATGTATTTACTGCTTTGCCTATTGTTATCCAAGAGATGGGGAAAAAGTATTTAATTTTAATTTAATTGTTTAGTAAAAAAATTTAGTATTGTTTAGTATTGTGTATTTTCCCACAGTGTACTATACTTACCCAGATTGTGTAGGTGTCAGAGCAAAACCAAAACCCCCTCCTTGATTACTGAAAATATATTTTTATAATTTCTTTAGCTGCAACTGGTCATTTTTAAGGCATTTATTTCTTCATGCACCTGATGAGGGTGACCATCTACTGACTCAATTGACTAGCTTAGCTTTTGGTTGATAGCATGGCTTGTGGACATTACAACAAAATTGAACAATTCCATCTGTTTCAGAGAAAACATTTACCATTTCTAAAAATCCCAAAATTAAAGTGAGGTGCTTAATTTCTAAATGTTATTTGTTCTAACTAAAAATAACTAATATTTCACGCATTTTATTTCCTTCTGCATAAGAATTGTCCAGCAGACATGAAAGATTTCCCTAAAAGTCTAATTTAATGGACAACACTATCTATTTTTACATGAAAGGGCATGTTATTCAGATATAGATACAGTCTGGACATTTGTTTCACTTTCAGAAGTTTATTTTCTAAATAACTTGTTATTTTAAAAAAAGACTTCCTTTGGTGTGATCTCCACATTAACGTCATTATGTTGGACTGAGTATAACTGTGACACTATTCCCTCTGAGCCTGTGTTTCTCTGCTCTACATCTTCCTTCTCTTGGAATCATTCTCCCAGGGAGGGCTGCTGCTTCTCACTTTGTCACCATGTCTCTTAGTGCAGGTTGCTGATTGGCTGTTGGAGAATACTGTTCGGGTTAAGGATGATTGTCTCATGGCTGCTTGCTGGTAGATGCTTGGCTGGTTGCTGTCTGGCTGGATGGCCCAGAATGTGCAGCATTCCATTGGCTAAATGACCTGAATATAGCAGCTTCTGATTTCCTGGGCAAGACTGTGGTCTTCCTAGAAACTTCTGGTTGCTTGAACTGGACAGTTGTCTCTGAGGTTGTTGATTGGCGAGGCAAGACTGTTTTAGCAGCTGCTGAGTGGCTGGGACAGACAGTTGCAAGGCTAGTACCTGCTGATTTGTTGGTTTGTTTCACTTCAGCAACATCAACATCCATTGGCAGCTCATTCTGGTGGCAGGGCCTAGAACCCGATTGGCTAGGCTTGACTGTTTTCTTGGTACTAGCTGCTGATTGGCTAGGCCTGACTGTCTTCTTGGTACTAGCTGCTGATTGGCTATCCCAGATTTTCTTCTCAGTAGTCGCTACTGATTTGCTGGGCAAGACTGTTGTCTTGGTAGCAGCTTCTGGTTCCTTAAACTGGAATGTTTTCTTGGAGGTTACTGACTGAAGAGGCAAGACTGTTTTAGCAGCAGCTAAGTGGCTGGGACAGACTGTTGCAACGCTAGTACCTGCTGATTTTCTGGGAAAGACTGTTATCTACATAGGAGCTTCTGGTCGCTTAAACTGGACTGTCTCCTTGGAGGTTGCTGATTGGCTAGGCAAGACTGTTTTAGCAGCTGCTGAGTGACTGGGACAGACTGTTGCACAGCTAGTACCTGCTGATTTGCTGGGTAACACTGTTGTCTTCATAGGAGCTTCTGGTCGCTTAAACCGGACTGTCTCCTTAGAGGTTGCTGATTGGCCAGGCAAGACTGTTTTAGCAGCAGCTAAGTGGCTGGGACAGACTGTTGCCTGATCGCAATTATTTTATAGACAACTATCTTTTTGCACAATATTTGGATTACAAAATCATGTTTCCAATCTGAATAGGGGATTTTGAAGCCAGTGTTAGAAATGTCTCAACAAATACCAATCGAATTATGCCATGGGTGCAGAGAAGCGCTTGACAGCACTGCGTAAAGTTATAGGCGCGGATTACTGAAACTTGTTTGCTTCTAAATTTCACTGTTTATATCTAGTTTAGAATTGTTTTGCAATGCACCATAATGTAGCCTAATTTCTCAACATTATTATTTAGTAGAAAACGCATTTCAGTCAAGGTAATGTAATGGTTTTCTTAACTGGTAACAAATGACAATTTACCAAAACGTTTATTACTAGAGAATAGAGAAACATTAACTATGCCACTTAGTTTGCAATTAAACTGAGATAAGAATGGAGAAATGTATCCACCATCCAACGCATATTTGAAACACTAGATATGAGCTATATACACATAATGTTGCCAAGGTTGAAGGGAGACCCTCATTGTCCATTTTCCAACCGCATAATGTGCTTACAGTGTCATAGAGCAAAACCGAAACCCCCTACTTGTTTCATAGACTACTAAGACAGAACATTTTTATAGTTTTTTAGCTCCAACTGGTATTTTTTTTGGAATATATTTCTAAGTACATCTGATGAGGGTGATAATCTACTGTCTCAAATGACTAGCTTAGATTTATGTTGATAGCATGGCTTGAAATATATATATTTATATAATGGTATTACACTACTTGTATGGCCATATTTTCCATAAACACAGTATATTGACATTTTCCATATTAGCTATTTGTATTTTTTAAATGTTCTCACATATATTTAAATATACTTACATTGTATTCACTTGTGTATTTGTAGAAAATATATTTACCAGTAAGTGGTAGTATACATTTGACATAATGTGTTATTTGTATATTTACCTGCAGTTGTAAGACTTGGCATGAATATTTATAGTCCGTATATTGTTGCGATGTTCAGCTGCCACAGGTTAGGCTAAAACATGTGAGCTCAAGCTACTTACGGTGTCATGCACAGGACATCAGTCTTTTACAATAATGGGAAAACAGGCAGAATGCACACAAATGCATGTGAAATGGACCAGATATTAAAGGTTAACAACAACCAGAAAAGGAACAAGGCAAGCCTAGGCCAACTGGCCCGCAATTAGAAGTGATGAATGTTGTTGCCCTCACTGGATTCAAACCTGGGTCTCCCACATGAGAGGCTTTGTTTTTAACCACTACGCCACAGAGCAATACATTCAACGTCACGCATTAACATCATGCCAAGTTTGAATATTTCACTAGACACCATTAAGCATTGTGTTAAACTGACTAATATTTCTTATTAAGTTTACCTCCACCACAAATAGCTTCTTTGAACTGTATGGCTTTTGCCACAGACCGTTTTAACAGCTTATTATTTTATAGCTTATTAGCTAGCCACTCACTCACTCAGTAAGAGACATTTGCTCTTCTTGGCTGGCATATTTTTAAACTTAAAAATATGAATACACTATTTTTGTTCTGAAAAATGAAGGCTATTCCATGCGAGATATTGCTAAGAAGCAGAAGATCTCGTACAACACTATGTACTTCTCCCTTCATAGAACGGCACAAAATGTCTCTAACCAGAATAGAACCAGAATAGAGTGGGAGGCCCCGGTGCACAACTAAGCAAGAAAAATACACTAGTGTCTAGTTTGTGAATCAGACGCCTTACAGGTGCTCAACTGTCAACTTCATTAAATAATACCCGAAAAACACCAATCTCAATGTCAACAGTAAAGAGGTGTCTCTGGGATGCTGCCCTGCTAGGCAGAGTTGCAAAGAAAAAAACATATCTCACACTGGCCAATAAAAAGAAAAGATTAGCAAACACAACATGCAGTTTGAGCACAGGACTGATGGTTGCTGATAATGGGCCTCTGTATGCCTATCTAAATATTCCATTAAAAATCACCGGTTTCCAGTGACAATAGTCATTTACAACATTAACAATGTATACACTGTATTTCTGATTTGTTGGAATTTGATGTTATTTTAATGGACAAAAAAATTGCTTTTCTTTCAAAAACAAGGACATTTCTAAGTAATCACACAGACTAGAGCTATGCATAGGCGTTGTAATCAAGTCAATAGCCCCACTAGAACTCCCGGGAGAGACCTGCAAAGACAAGCCGTTCACATTGCCTATTCCTTTTGGACGTCATCTTTTTCTAATAACTCCACTTGGTTTTTCGATAATTTATATGGCAGTAATCTGGGAGAATAAAGAATAAAGAAGAGAATAAAGCTATGCATTGGTGTTGAAATCAAGCAACCATGCTTTAGGCCTATGTACGGCTATTCATGCAGATATCCTCTGATCATCTCAAACACGTCGATAATGTCTGTTATTTTACCTTGTACATCATCAAAATGTGATCAAAATGAAAACTAAATTCTAATGGATTTATTTTTGAATAATTTAAGTGTAGTGTAATTTTCATTTTGTTCATTTGTAGGGCATAACAAACAAACTAAAATACTATAGCCTGTGTTCTTAGAAATAATCGTTCTATGTATTTTTTTTGTATTTTTTTTTCGTATGATATTTTTTCAAATTCATTAACCATTTAAAACAAACAAATTCTGTAATTCATTATTTTTTAGACTGTTCTACTGTATACAGTTTGACAACCCAGTAGATGAACTGATGCTCTGGCTGGATGGTGATGCTGGGGAGGAGAATGTGTATGCTAATTGAGCCAATTCGTATGCTAATGACGAAAAACGGCGTTCAGCTCTGGCTGTTAATGTTTGTTTGTAAGGCTTGGCGGTCGTAGTGTTAAACACTCATGTTGATACATCTTATACTTTTTCAGCTATGATGGCTCAGAAGTCCCCAAAATCAGTGGCCACGAAAGGGAAAGACCTGTTTTCACAGGCTGGCCATCTTGTACATTAGAGACATGGATTATACCTTAAACCACTCAGCAGGGTCTGCTCCAGGCATAAGTGACACAAGTGGTCGCTTAGGGCCCCTGAGCGCTAAGTGGTACTATTTATTGGTTTTTCAATTATGTTGACTAAAAGTGGCTCAGAAAATGAATGGAGGCAAATGGCAGAGACCTGTTTTTTTACAGTTTGGCCATCTTTAACATTATCTTAACACACTCAGGCTATTTCAAACTTTCTGTTGACACATTGTACATATTAACGATGCAGTGGCAATGCAGTGGCGATGCAGAGTCCATTCAAGGTTTTCAAGTTTGTCAACATCCTACACTTGACCATTGTCAGCACAGTTCCAACCTTTTGACCTTTTTCATTTTGTAAACTGTTTATAACATTTAGCTTTAAGCAAGCACAAGAAAATTCTACCATTTGTAGTTTTCTCTTAATCTTTGTTTGTTAATGTTATAGTGCCACCAAACATCATGGGAGAGGAGGTGAATGCCACAGCAATACTGGGTCAAGTGGTGGAGTTGCGTTGCGAGAGTGATGCCATCCCTCTTCCCACATTGTCATGGCGGAAAGATGGCCGTCCATTTTTCAGGAAGCCGGGACTGACCGTGTCTGAGGACGGGAGTGTACTGAAGGTAAATTGATGTTTCTATCTTTTCAATATTTTATCTGCCTTATCTATTTCTTTCTAACCCACTTTACACCTCTCTACTTCTGCATGTTTTTCAATGGTTACTGAGTGTGACTGGCCAGTTGACCTGGCTATTGTGTCTCTGCATTTTTTGAAAATCTGTGATTGGCAGATTGACAGTGCTCAGGTGCAGGATTCTGGCAGATACACCTGTGAGGCCACCAACATTGCCGGCAAGACAGAGAAAAACTACAATCTCAATGTCTGGGGTGAGTTCCTTCTCTGGACTGCCCTGTCTGTGTCTCTGCTCAGGTCATATGTTTCAGTATTGGCGACCTCGCACTGTCTGTATTGATATTGTTTCAAATGTTGTCTCTAGTAGATGGCAGTCTGGAAACAAGTCGTCTTCAAACTGAATAAGACTGTTATATTGAAAGTCGGGTAGATCTGATGTGGTCCATTTGCAGAGCTGTCTCTATTGTTGATTAAGGGACCTTGGTAGAGCTTAGCCAAGTTTAGTACAGTGACTGTGGCTGTAGTTTGCGGTTCCCCTGGTTTCCATCTGTTTCAGTGGATTTAACAGTAATGTTCATGTTGGTTGTGCTAACAGCCCTGAGATGATGTGGAAAAGTGAATGGCATTTGTGTGTATTTATTGTTTACATTGGGAATGTGAATAAATAACATGCATAATGTGAATACATTTATTTGAATGATGAACCAATGTGAATAGTGAACCTTCTGTTGTCTTATTATGATGGTTTACACCAATACTGCTTCCAATCATAACGCCATTACGGTTGTCTTAAATTTTTTGTATTCTTTAAATGTTTTGCATTTAATGTAGTGTCTCCCAGTATCCGCGGTTCAGAAGAGGTGTCTTCCATGACGGTGATGGAGGGAAACCTGATCACCCTGGTGTGTGAGTCCAGCGGCATTCCTCCTCCCAGCCTCGTCTGGCGTATGGATGGTGAGAAGGATCTTTGGGTTTGGTGTCATTTACTTAATTTGTTTAAGTAAATGACTAATTTGTTTTTTCACAAACACTACACTAAGTTTTTTTGAAACATAGTTTCACATACATGTCTTAATGTACTCTGAAATTAAAGAATAGAACAAGTAAATCTTGGAGACAAAAAATAAATCATGGAATAGTTTTGTTTACCTTTTTTTGACTCACTTTTTTGCCAGACCGCATAAGCGGAGCCAGCCTAGAAGAGCGAATGTCTCTTACTGACTGATTGACTGACTGCCTGACTGACTGACTACCCCTTGTTAAATAGCGTAGTGGTTAGAGACGCAGACTACTAAACAACAAGGTCCTGCGTTTGACTCCCGTCACAGTCAAAACACATTATGCCTTAGGATTTGTTCAGGACTGACAAAAACTTCGCTGGCTCCAACCTTCAGTAACTATGTTATAGGAAGCCTAAAATAAAACAGTTTTGGTGAATTTTCGAATTATGCATTAGGATCTGTTCATGATAAACAAAAACTTCGCTGGCTACATGCTTCTCTTGTTTTTTCACTGAAAAAGTCAGTTATCGTCACCTATATTGATAGTTATTGTATCAATGTCATTCACAAATGGCTAATAAGCTGTTAAAACGGCCTGTGACAAAAACCATACAGTTCATAGATGCTATTTGTGGTGGAGGTAAACTTAATAAGAAACGTTAGTCTGTTTAACGCAATGCTTAATGGTGTCTAGTGAAATATTACTGGCTAATACACTTTTAAAACGGCCAGTGGCAAATGTCATACAGTTCATAGATGCTATTTGTGGTGGAGGTAAACTTAATAAGAAACATTAGTCAGTTTAACACAATGCTTAATGTTGTCTAGCGAAATATTCAAACTTTGAGTGATGTTAATGGGTGAAAGAATGATCAATGTCGAGATGCTATACCGACACAAGATAAGCGTGCAGTTCCGTGGTGTAGTGGCTAAAGACATAGCCTCTCATGTGGGCGACCCTGGTGTGAATCCAGTGCGGTCAACAACATTCATCACTTTCAATTGTGGGCCGCCTGAACTAGGCTTTTCTGGATCAGACATTACAGCCGAACATACTCATGGCATTCTTTCTACAGTGGAAATCAAATATACACTGCTCAAAAAAATTAAGGGAACACTTAAATCACACATCAGGTCATAATGAACAAAACATATTAAAGATCAAAATCTTTACTGTACATTGTGTAATTAACTGAGAACAAAATTACATAACAACGGTCAATAGAAACCAAAATCAACGACCGATTGAGGGCTGAGTCTGACATCAGGCCCTCATGGAGTCTGTTTCTGATACTTTGGTCAGAAACATGCACACTAGTAGCCCTCTGGAGGTAATTTGGTTGAGATCTGGCAATAGTCCTTCTGTTCCTCCTCGCACAAAGGTGCAAATATCGGTCCTGCTGCTGGGTTCATGCCCTTCTACAGCCCTGTCCAGCTCTCCTCATGTAACAGCCTGTCTCCTGTATCTCCTCCATGCTCTTGAGACGGTACTGGGAGAGCAAACCTTGCGACGGCACGTATGGATGTGCTATCCTGGAGGAGCTGGACTACCTGTGCAACCTGAATGGGCTGCAGGTACCGTCCTCATGCTAACAGTAGTGACAAGGACACTAGCAAAACGCAAAACTAGAGAAGAATCATTAAGGAAGAATGAGGAGAGAGCAATTGTCTGTGGCCACCACCTTCAAAACCATTCCCTTTTTGGGGGTTGTCTTGCTGTTGCCCCTCCAGTGCACCTGTTGTCACTTTCATTTGCACCAAAATAGGTGACATTGATTCACAATCGCTTATGCTTCCTAACTGGACAGATTGATATCCCTGAAGTTTAAATAACTTGGTGTTATACTGTGATGATTACGTGTTCCCTTAATTTATATGAGGAGTATAGTTTAGAAAGTTATTCCCAACACTGTTGCAAAAGTTCCCACATGTGTTGCACTTGATGGTTGCTTTTCTTCCCCCCTTCTTCCCCATTCATCTCAAACCAGATTGATGGGTTTTATGTCTGGAGACTGTGCTGGCCATTCCATGATTTGAAGCCTACCGTGTTGTTTTTTTCTAAGGTACTTCTGTAGTCTGCAGTTATATTTTGGTTCATTATCTTGCTGTAGGATGAAGCCCTTTCCAATTAGGTGTATACGAGAGGGTATTACATGGCAGAACCCCAGCTTATCACACTTCTTCCTTCATGTTTGACAGTAGGTGTCACACACAGCCATCCTTTTGCCTACTCAACAGCATACAAAAACTCTGTGTAATGAACTGATAATGAAGATTTCAAGCGATTCATCAGTCCCTAAGACCTTCTTCCAGTCTTCAGTAGTGCACAGGCGGTGCTTCATGGCCCTGGCAAGCCTCTTTTTCTTTTTTTTGCCATCTTAGCAATGGCTTTCTTACTGCCACTCGACATGTCAAACCTGCAGCTCGAAGTCTTCTTTTCTTAGTTGAAGCATAGACTTGCTTACTTCGACCAATCTTAAGCTGTGCTTGAAGCTGTTGTCCTGTGAGCTGCCTATCACGCAAGCTGTTGACTCTCAGAAACGTGTATTCTTCTGTTGTGGCTTTTGGTCTGCTAGACCTCATCATGTCAGAGTTTCCTCCAGTTTCCAAGTGCCTGCCTTTTGATGGTGTAAGAAACTGTACTCACTGACACCTTGGCTTTCCTTACAATATTTCTAAAGTTAAGACCTACAGTTTTAAGGGTTATAATGGTTTGTCTGTCTTGTCTGTCCAAATAATGATTAAGATGGCGTAGTAACACAATCTGTTGAAACTCTGCTTTTATACAGACAGGGTTTGTAAATAGTCAACAAAAGTGGGGCCACCTGTTGGAATCAAGCGCTTACCTTTTACCGCTTTTCACTGCTTACTGTGATGGTGAGGTGACGGACAGCCCCATCATCTCCCGCTTTTCCCGGTTTTCTTTTCATCCACGAACACATCCCGGACTTGTCATTCGTCTTGTCTTTGATCACTCACACCAGGTCCCACTCCGGTCATTAGTATGTGTTTAAATGTTGCTCCTCTGCTCCCCTCATTTGTCGGTCATTGTTCCGTGTCTCCGTTTGCGTTCAAGTACGTGGTGAGTGGTTCGTTTCAGTTTGTACCCTTTTGTTTTCGTTTCGTGTGTTGAAGTGCTCGGTGTTATTTTCAATTAAATTTACAACATCGACTGCCACTCTGCCTGCGCCTGGTTCCTTCCTCTCCACCACTACACCAACTGTGGCAGTTACCGCTTACCTTTGTACCGTTTTAGGTTATTCACTATACTTGAACTGATTCAATTTCAATAAACACTGGAAGAATGTGTCTGTTCTAAAACTGGTAGTGTAGAGCTATTCCTCCTTGGGTTCACAAACATAAAATACATTACATGATGCAGATTAGACCGTAAGAGCACAAGACAAAAAGACATAGGAGTGTGTGTGTGTGTGTGTGTGTGTGTGTGTGTGTGTGTGTGTGTGTGTGTGTGTGTGTCTATTCAAACAAATGCTGGTCTTACCAGGTGTGTGGAGTTATTTATCCGTGGCTGCATCTGTTTGTCAGGTTCAGAGTTGAAGTCAGACTCAAGGGTTCGGATCCTGTCTGGGGGTCGTCAGCTCCAGATCTCCAGTGCTGAAAGGACAGACTCTGGTTCCTACACCTGTACTGCCTCCAATGTTGCCGGTAATACAACCAAGGAGTACACCATGCAGGTTTACGGTACGTATTCAAGAACCTCACAGTCCTAAAACTGTGTGTGTGTGTGTGTGTGTGGAGGTGCCTTTGGATCTCTAGCGTGGCGTCTTCTCACTCATCCACTCCTCTCACTTCAGTCCGCCCTTCCATCAGACGCAGCGATCGGCCGGAAGGAAATGACATCACTGTGACCAGAGGCGGAGATGTCACCCTGCCATGTGAGGCTGACGGGGTGCCACGCCCGGCAGTCACATGGCTGAAAGACGGTCGGCCGATTATAGGCCAACGTGGGGCACAGGTGCTGAATGAGGGGCGGCTCCTACAAATCAAGGACGCCAAGGTTTCGGACACAGGGCGGTACACATGTGTGGCAGTGAATGTCGTGGGACAGGCCGACGACAAGCATGACGTCAGCGTTCATGGTGAGACTGATCAACATATGGTAAATTACAATAGAGAGTGTGGAGGGTTATTCATTTTGCGTTACTCTGAGTACTGTATGGCTGAGCATGATGCTTCAAGTCAGCTACACCAGGGTTAGTTAAAAAATAGATTTTAGCTAACACTATCCATTTGTTTCATTTTAGCCAAAATGTTATCCAATGTTAGCTAACACTGATAAAGTGATTTGTAGTGAGCATGTCTGTTCCTGGTCAAAATTGCCACTGAAAACGTTTAAGACAAATAGTTGTAATGTGGGCAGGCAGTAAGAGGAAGGAAACAGGCGCAGATGCAATGACAAGGGTTGTAATGCCAGCTGGATATCCAACGCAGTGCTTAAACAAAACAACAATGCACAATGGCCAACAAAACGTAGATCCAGAATGCAGGCAGATGAATAGATCAAACAAAACACTAGGGCACAATAGCCAACAAAAATTAAATCTAGATACAGGAAAGTCAAGGACGAGACAGGTAGTACTTAGCTTTGGTGGAACAGGACTAACGCTGCACAAGGAGGACACAAACACAGAGGTATAAGTAGTGATGTAGACAAGGAACAGGTGTGCGCAATGCTGGGCCCGGATCAAGAGGGGAGGTGTTAAATTTTTTTGTTAATTTAAAGCGTTCAACCAAAATGCTACTAATAAGTGAATTCTTTTGCCACAAACCTGAAGCCTTGTTGACCTTACAAATATTCATCTACATAGTCTTCCTGTTGCAGTTCCTATCTGCATGTTGTGTTTACATTCTATACATAATGTGTGTTTCCAGTTCCCCCAAGTATCAGCGGTCAGACCCAGGACCCAGAGAATGTGAGTGTGGTAGTGAAGAACCCTGTGGCTCTGACCTGCGAGGCCTCTGGCATCCCTCTTCCTGCTATCACCTGGCTAAAGGATGGCCAGCCAATAAAAGCCTCCAGCTCTGTCCGTGTTCTCTCAGGTAAGCTCCCACTGGGCCTGGCTTGTGTGACATCGTCTTGGTGAAGATAGTTGTTAATAGTTAATGTGTATCTTTACAATTTCTTGTTGCTATATGCTGAAGTATGTATCCTTACTCCCTTCCGTCTCATTTCCTTTGTGGTTAGGACCCTGTGTGTTAGCTCTTTATTTAGGTAGGTGGACGAGGCCAGTAGACAAGGAAGGGAAGCCAATGATGAGCACTAGTACTACAGTAACTAGGACATTGTGCAACATTTTTTGAAATGTGTGCCAATTTATTGAAAATAAACAGAAATACAGTTGTGCTCAAAGGTTTGCATACCCTTGGAGAATTGGCTATGTATGTACCATTTTTAAAGAAAACATGAGTGAGCAGGCAAAACAAATTTACTTTATTTCTTATGGGATTTATATTCAACTGCAGGTTACAACAGAATGGCACAATCATAAAACAAAACATGGCAACAAAGAAAAAAATGAACTGACCCCAGTTCAAAAGTCAGCACATTATTTTTGAGCAATTCTCCCCAATAAGGAGAATCGATGAAAATGATTGGATGACTACTGTTTTCTTAATATATCTCAAATCCAGATTACAAAAGAGCAGATTGTGAAAGAACAGTGAAGAATAGGGCATGCTGTTAGAGAGAAGAGAGGAGGAAGATTGATTGAATGAACCCAAAGGAGAATGTGATGGAGACAATGGATGATTTGGTGCTGAAAAATAATTATCTGTTGTATATCACAAACTACGGTAATATGCAAAACCTGTAAGACGGTTATTTGAACAGCATGCGACAGCACAACTTATTTCAACCCCCGAGACAGCGCCATAGGGACTTGCATGCAAAATGTGTGGCAAAGACCTAACTCCATATAAGCGTAACTCCATATAAGAAGAGTTATGCTTCTTTGCAAGCGTAACTCCATATAAGAGCTCACATAGACATGGAAAAAAACGAAGAGGCAATCACATATTATTTAGCCAAAGATGTGCTTTAAAACACATCAAAAGGACATGTTTTTCAATTGTGGTTTATCATATTGCGAGTCCAATTGCAATGTCCAGCAAAAAAAAAATGATTTTTTTGTCCATATCGTTCAGCCCCACTAGCGGAGTAAAATGCATATGATATGCCGTCTGAAGGATTGTGAGAGCATGAAGACAATGATTATCCGGTCTGATTAGACCAAAATCAAACTATTATACCTGAATGCCAAGTGCTACGTCTAACAAACACAAGGTACCGCTCATCAGCTGGCTAATACCATCCCTATGGTGAAGCATGATGGTAGTAGCATCATGCTATGGGGATGCTTCTCAGTGTCAGGGACCGGGAGAGAGGGAAGGATGAATGGAGCAATGTACAGTGAGCTCCTTGAAGAAAATCTGAGTGCAGGAGCTCTGACTAGGGTGAAGATTCATCTTTTAGCATGACAATGATCCAAAGCACACAGCCAAGACAACGCTGAAGTGGCTTCAGAAGAAGTCTGTGAATGTCCATTAGCGGCCCAGACCCCAATGAGCATGTGTGGGACCAGATAATCGCAGTTAACCGACACTCCCTATCCAATCTGACAGAACTTGAGATGATCTGCAAGGCAAATTGGAAGAAACTGCCCACTTCCAGGTGTGTGAAGCTGGTTGAGGTGTACGCAAGAAGGCTGAAAGCTGTGAGATACCTTTACAAAGTGCTGAATATAGGGTCTAAACACTTATGTTCATGATTTTTACTTTCAAAAATGTGTTCGGGCTTTGTCATTGTGGATTGTTGTGTGTAGACTGAGGGCAAATTAATTTTAATCTATAATAAATGAAGTCTTATCACTCAAAATATGTGGAGAAAGTCAAGTGGTCTGAATACTTCCAGGCGCTGTAAAGCTTGTTTTTAACAATATTAATGTTTAAACAGTAAAATATGAATACACTTACCACACTTGTGAGAATTTCTAACATAAACAACAATATAATAAAATATACAATTTATATATTTTTTACAATTACAACTGAGACTCCGCCCCTAACGCCTTACTGGGTAGGCACCCATTGTGATGGAGTGTGCACAAAGACAAACCTCTGGACACAGGCAGGAGTTTTCATTCCTGCACGCTTTCACAAGCTGGCTTGTGGGCTTTCCAAAGACAACAGCCCTGATTGATGCTGAACCCGGTATACATTCCGAATAGTATTCTATTCCCTTCAGAGTGAAGTTTTGGGCCAGTGTCCATAAGGCTCTGGTGAAAATGATTGCGCTCTATAGGGAATAGGTCGCCTATTTGAATGCACCCTCAATCTCCTCTAATTATGTTTGTCAATTTACATCAGTAACTTTACTGTCCTCAAATACAGCCTATCCTTCATCGGGGATCATGGTCTGATCAGAGGTCACACACTTCAACAGCCAGATCACATCTTCAGTCTAGAGTAGGCAACGTTTGTGGAAGTGGATATGGCAGTATTGCCTGTGGTCAGCCAAGGGTTTTTTTGGTTGTGTTGTGATGGCTGCTTCAAACCACGAAAATTGTGGTCAGTCATTCACCACTGATGCAGGCAGGGCCTTTAACCTGACTGTGTTGGACTTTCAGCTAGAGATTAAAGAGAAATTATTTCACAATCTGCTACGATAACAGTGATTGTCTCATTTAAGCTAATTCCACTTCCAAGAGCCACATCCGACTACGGCAAATGGTCCTTCCAAACAAAGAACACTGTGCTGATTGTCCCTGGGATGGCTCTGAAAGAGAAAAAGATCAAATGTGACCTAAACTGACTAGATCTGTTTGACTGTTTGAACAGCTGTGACTCGGTCAGTGTATACTGTTTCTCACAGCTAAATGCTAAACTCGTAATGCGCCGAAGGCAGAAAGCATGGGAGCTAGAACAGAACTGTAAGATTCTGGGAGGGCATATTTAATGTGTTTACACATTGTCAGGAACCCCTCTCTTTGTTTTTAAATAGCAACCTATTCCCTATAGTGCACTATGTAGGGAACAGGGTGCCATTTGCGAAACAGACTACTATCTATCTACTGTCATTGACTATAACTAAAGTCGTTAAAAGGATTAATGTTATGAATTATAGACTTTGCCTGTTTGTTTGTCAGGAGGGCGGAGTCTTCGTCTGATGCATGCAGCAGTGGAGGATGCTGGGAGATACAGCTGCATAGTGTCCAACACGGCCGGAGAGGAGAGGAAGAACTTTGACCTGGACGTCCTGGGTAATGTCCTCTGCTTCATCTGGGCCTTTTTGTTTAAAAGATTATTATGTGTTAGTGGAGGACTTATCGGGTATGATTAGGGTGTAAGTATACATACTGTATATTTACAATATAAAACAGCATTTTCACTCATGTGTTACTGTAGGTTTTCTGTTGCCAAGTATTCGTGTGAACATTTTTATTTTTAACACTTCATTTTTGAGTTATTTGACAATACACAATAGATTTTTCATTTCATGATCAGATCTTTCTGGTACTAATCAGAAATTCCATTTGCATGTGATTCTGTGGGAATTGTTTGGTCACCCTAGTAAAATTCATTATATATTCTGTTAATAATGTTTATGACACAACTTCTGTTTGAAATACTGAAATACTGACACAACTTCTGTTTGAAAATTTTGAAATGAAAAAAACATATTTGTATTAAACTGATTTAATAAGAAAATGTATAGACAGAGGGAGTCATGACTATTGAGTTAAAATGGCCTTTCTAGTTTTAACATGAACAACCACTATTTTAAAATGCTTCACTGTGCTAGGCTGTAGCTGCTGCCAGTCAAAGGTATCTGAATAAACCTGTGTTCTTTTATTGCTCTTATCGCTTCTCCTGCCTGTCATATTCCAGTCCCCCCTAGCATTGTGAATGAAGGCACAGTGCATGACACCAAGGTCATGGAGAAACACAATGTGACGCTGAGCTGTGAAGTCACAGGTAAGTTACCTCATGACAACAGAACTCTGCTGTCATGTCTAAAGCCTGTATACGTAACTTATGTAGTCACCACTGGTGTAACCTCGTCACCAGGCTAATGTGCAATGCTCATATAAGCCTTGCACAACCAACGCTCAAAGTTATCTTTATTAGTGGGAGTAACCCTATCATTCTATCTGAGTTAAATCAATGAGTGAAATATTTTTTATCTTTTAATTTTAGTTTTAAATACTGTGAGCTGTGGCTCCAAATAGATCAATACTTCTGACGTTTGATAATCTAAACAAGTCATATGATGAAAGAGAAACATACCAGCTTGTAACTTACAACACAGAATTCAAATTTTCTTCAGTTTGCTTGCTAGTCACTTAATTAAATATAATTAATATCATCATTAGCATTTTAACAATCAACAAGTTTTAATAAAACATGAATTACCGTATTCTGTCTCTAGTCAGTACAATATCTATACAGACAACTCAGCTGTGCTGAATGCTCAGCTGTCCCAGAACAACATTAAAATGTAGTGATTGGTGCTGGGTGCACAAGACATGTGGGGGAAGGTGTAGTAGGAGGCCTCACCTGATTAAGCTATGGGCTTTCACAGCTGGAATTCTCGTAACTTTTACAATTGCTGATGAAGCCAAGGTTTCACAGTTTGGTGGACCAGACATTCCGTAGAATGCAAAACAATGCCCTTTCAAAAGTAGTAAAACAAGAAAAGAAACCAGGAGCCTAATTCAGTCAGCACACAATTAGAAGGGATGAATCTTGTTGCCCTCGCTGGATTCGAACCTAGGTCGCCCATGTGACAGGCTGTGTCTTTAACCACTATGCCACTAAGCTACATGTGTGCTGAGTGTTGGTACAGTGTCTTGACATTAGATCATAGATATAGATTTTGTCATGCAATAACATCACGCCAAGTTTGTATATTTCGCTAGACACCATTGTGTTAAAGTGACTAATGTTTTCTAATTAAGTTTACTTCCACCACAAATAGCATCTTTGAACTGTATGGCTTTTGCCACTGGTTGTTTGTAACGGCTTATTAGCCAATAATAGGCTTACTAGTATCTACTAACTTACTACTTGGAATAGTCATAAGAATTGAGCAATTTCTAGTGAGACTGAAGATGAACTTCACACTGCCAATGCTGTTTCATGGCACAACAACATTCGTTTTTCTTTCATTTGTGAATGACATTGATTCAATAACTATCAATATAGGTGACGATAACTGACTTTTTCGTGAAGTGAAAAGATGAGAGAATCGTGGAAACCCCTCCTTTTTTACTATGTAAGAGGTTGTGATCTACTGTATATTACCCCAAAAAGCATGTACGGATGCGTACTTCCAAAATCCACCAGAAATAGTTGCAATATAATCATAAACAATTTTATTTTAGGCTTACTATAGCATAGCTTCTGAAGGTTGTAGCCATAAAAGTTTTTGTCTATCCTGAACAAATCCTAATGCATAATTTGTTTTGACTACAGCAAGGCTCAAACACCGGTTGCCTGCATGGCAGGCCGCGTCTCTGACCACTACGCTATTTAACAAGGGATAGTCAGTCAGTCAGTCAGTCAGAGACATTCTCTATTCTTAGCCGGCTCCGCTTACACGGTCCGGCAAAAAACCCAACTTGAAATTATAAAAAAAATTCTTGAATGAAACAGGTGAGAAAATGTTTGCTTGTAACAAGACTGAAAAATAATAAAAACATGCAACTTTGTCTAATTTGGGCACAACTTGATTTTTAGAATAAGGCAATAAGATTCTTAAAGTTGGAAAACTAAAATATCAGTCTTGTTCCCTACAGGAATAGGGAGTATTTATGATACATGTATTTTAAATACGTTTCAAATACAAAATAGGATTTTGTAATTTGTATTTGATAGGCTTGATGAAAATGGCTTCATATTTTGTATTAAAATACTTTCATGTTTGTATTTTGTAGTTTAAAAATACTTGGTGATAAGTCAACACAATGACATCATAAAAATGCTAACTCTGATTGGTGCCTACTCAGTAATTTGCCCAGACTTGTTGAGATCAGAACATAAAATTTAATCCATACCCGAAGAAGGTGGTCAGGGTGAGAAACGTGTTGCCAGCTTTCCATACATTTTTAGCCTAAATTGCTAAAATTTTTAACAATTCATATTAAGTTTTGGTGTTCGTTTGAATAGCCTAGGCTAAATCATTTACCAGTTCATGTAATGTTCTAGCTAACTATTTGACCTGAGTTGCAGCCCTCACAGTTAACGTTAGCTTGCTACTTTCAGCCTATGTTAAGTTTTGGTCGGTCATGCAAGAATATATGAGATAGGGTATGAGATTTTACCCTAAATGAAGTAGCTGTTTAGTAGGATCATGATTTTGCATACCATTGCATGAATGACTGCCTGGCACATCATTTATTATTATATTTATGATTAACAATCAAATGATTAATTACTTTTAAACTAGTTGCTATGAATAAAGGTTCCATCCGTTGTCTTTTTATGAATAACTTGTTTGTCATTGTGTCGGTATTGCTGATGCAAAGTAGGCCCTTCATTACCAAATACCAAGTAACTAAATTAGGATACAATTATGAGTCATTAGCAAACTTAGTTAAACATTAAACTGTTGGTTACCTTAAAACTAACCTTCATCTGGGTGATCACAGGGATATGTGAATATTTGATCTGTTAACAGGATGCACATGTCAGATTTATCGCATGACTCGTTAGGCAGAGAAAAGCTATTGCTATCAAACATTGTCTACTTTAGAGCTGGCAAAGAAGAGCGAATGTCTCTTATTGAGGGAGTGGGTGAGTAAGTGAGTGAGTGACTGACTGACTACCCATTATTAAATAACATAGTGGTTAGAGACGCGGACTGCCATATAGTCGACCGGTGTAACTGACCTATCCGTACATGCAACAATCATCTGCAATGAAGGCTCACTCACCGATAAATAAGGTGCACACACGGCTTTATTTACCAACACAGAGGAGCTCCCCACCAAACGCACACAGGGTGGGGAAACGTCCGAGGGACACTCCCCCCCAAAAAGTCAAGTACGGCGCCTCTTGAACGGAGGGACCTTCCGGCCGCCCTCGTTCTGCCGGCGGGTATGAGGAGGAGGAGGAGACGACCTTGGGAGGCGAGGTTCCTTCCCCTCACGCTGCGCCGGTCGAGCCGCATCCGGTTCCGATGCGCCCGTAAACCTGGCCCGGCGATGTTGCTGACGTCGACGCAGTCGACCCCCAGGTCTCCGTGAACCCAAAGCCTCAGGGGGGGCAGCGGGCGCCGAAGAGGAAGCAGGAACCAGCAGAAGGGGACCCAGCCGGATACACTCCTCCCTGTCCATCGCACCAGGGCCTCAGTGACCGTAGAGCCAAAGAGCGCGTCCTCCTGCAACGGAGCATTGAGGAAGGGCATCTTCTCAGGCTCTTTCAGGGATGTGAGTGCCAGCCACAGGTGCCTGACCTGTACTACTGACGTAGCCATCACCCGGCCGGCCGAGAGAGAGTTGGCCTGGGTGAGTTTGAGGATGGCCGCCGAAGCCCTTGCCACCTCACTCACCTCCGCTGGAGACAGCGAGGTGTGACCCTCAGCCATCCTGGCCATAGCCGCCGCCAGGAGGCCCACGTTGTTGCAGGCCGCCAGGGACTGCACCGACAAGGCATACTGTTTATCCGCAAGGCTGGTGGAGACGCGGTCCTTCACGGACGGCAGGGCCGGGTGTTGTCACTCCAGGTGCTCAGGCCCGGGACCAGGGAAGTAGCCAGGGTGTCCTCCAGAGGCGAAATGCCCTTACTCAGTGTCTCCAGCCTCCCTGCCACTGAGGTGAAGGCGAGGTGAGACTTCACCGTGCCCCTAGTCATAAAGAGGGCCCCCCATGTTTCCTCTGCGTACTTGCGCAGAGAAGGAACCTCCGGCGCCTTGGTCGGCGACGGGTGGCCTCAAAGAGATCATCCCCTTCCTCCGGCGTGGGCACCGGCATCGGGATGCGCAGGCGCTGGGCAGCAACGGAGATGGCAGTGAAGAAGTCCTCCTTCACCGCCGGGGGGTCGACACTCTTGTCCTCCGGGGGGGCAACCTCCGAAGAGGAAGAGGCTGAACAACTCCGCACCCACTCAGCCAAACGGGGGAGAACTGTTCTGGAGGTGGGCGGAGCCGTAGCCGGGCCGGTCACCTCTCCCTCTGACTCTGACTCCTCCTCAAAGGAGTCCTCCCCGGATAGGAGAGAGAGGACGTCAGCGAGAGGACCTCCTCAGCAAAGTACGCCAGCCTGTCCATCCTCACCTGTAAAGGGAGCATGGCGCAGGCGGTGCACACGGCTCCTCTATAGCGCCGTCGCAAGCATGCAGCGGTCCCAAACACGCACAGCAGTGTGTGCGCGTCGACCAAAGCGTTGAGCTCGCTACACCAGCACGCTGACAATGAAGTCGGCGCCCAGGGCGCTGAGACAGCAGAAACCGCTCCAGCAGTTGAAGATGGTGAAGCCATCCTTGGCTCTGTAGAAATCACCGACTGCATACTTTTCTTGTGAAGAAAAAAGGGAGACTGAGCGGGGTGTGAGACCCTCTCTTATAGCTATGGGGCAGATGGCCATGAGAGGTGCGATTTTCATATTTAAATTTTCAGTGACTGCCTATTGGGCAGAGGGGTAAACCAATAGGAGCGAAGCCCCTAAGGGCAAAGCTTCGAAGTAGAACCTACCCAAACCTGTTGATGCATGTGCGGAGCGAAGGCAGGCCTGTGTGTTCCGATCCAACAGATGAGCTACTGTAACTCAAATTGCTAAAAATGTTAATGCTGGTACTGATAGAAAGGTGTCAGAACACACAGTGCATGGCAGTTTGTTGTGTATGGGGCTGCGTAGCTGCAGACCAGTCAGGGTGCCCATGCTGACCCCTGTCCACTGTCGAAAGCGCCTACAATGGGCACATGAGAACTGGACCACGGAGCAATGGAAGAAGGTGGCCTGGTCTGATGAATCATGTTTTCTTTTACATCACGTGGATGGCTGGGTGCGTGTGCGTCGCTTACCTGGAGAACACATGGCACGAATATGCACTATGGGTAGAAGGCAAGCCAGCGGAGGCAGTGTGATGCTTTGGGCAATGTTCTGCTGGGAAACCTAGGGTCCTGCCATTCATGTGGATGTTACTTTGACACGTACCACCTACCTAAGCATTGTTGCAGACCATGTGCACCCTTTCATGGCAGCGGTGTTCCCTGATGGCATTGGCCTCTTTCCGCAGTATAATGCACCCTGCCACAAAGCAAAAATGGTTCAGGAATGGTTTGATGAACACAACAATGAGTTCAAGGTGTTGACTTGGCTTCCAAATTCCCCAGATCTCAATCCAATCGAGCATCTGTGGGATGTGCTGGACAAACAAGTCCGATCCACTGAGGCCCCACCTCGCAGCTTACAGGACTTAAATGATCTGCTGCTAATGTCTTGGTGCCAGATACCACAGCACAACTTCAGAGGTCCAGTGGAGTCCATGCCTCGACAGGTCAGGGCTGTTTTGGCGGCAAAAGGGGGACCTATACAATATTAGGCAGGTGGTCATAATGTTATGGCTGATTGGTGTACATAGTAGTTCACAAAGCGTAGTGGTTGGCTATTCACCTGTCATTGTTTTCTAAAGCAACAAACTAGCCATGATTGATTGATTGGAGTCATTGTTTTCATTACTGTATAGCTATTAGCTAGCCATCTAAAGTAAACTCTCTAATTTAACGCATTGAATGTTGTGTAGTGAACCTGTTAAACTTGTTGTTGGTTTGTATGTTAGCTAATGTAGGGAACTAGTTTGAAGATCCGTGGAGTTTCGACTAATTGGTTTCCCAAAGCAGAAGTATATTGACACCACATATCTACACACATAGTTTAGTGGCGTAGTGGTTAAAGACACAGACTTTCACATGGGAGACTCTGGTTCAAATCCAAGGAGGACAACATCACTCATCCCTTAATCACTGGCCGGTTGAACTAGGCTTGCCTGGTTCCTTTTCTTGTTCTTCCTTATTCTTATTTGTGAGGAAGCATTTTTTGCAAGTGTACATTTGTTCGGAAGTATCTGAAAACGTGATTGCCACTGGTGCCACATGGTTCCAATCAACCATCCAGACGTTTGCTATGGCAATCTCTTAACCCTTTCCTAGGTAACCCGGTGCCCGAGATCACCTGGCTGAAGGATGGAGAGTCACTGGGAACAGACAAACGTCACCATATATTGTCTCACGGAAGGTTCCTCCAAATATCTGGCGCCCAGGTGGCAGACACAGGCAGATACAGCTGCTTGGCACACAACAGCGCAGGAGACCGTAGCAGACACTTCAATGTCAATGTTCTGGGTATGAGGAGCAGCACACTTCTAGTATTCCGTGTATTTATACTGACACCACTGAGCTTCTGGAAAGCTGTGTCATACTTATGTAAAATCAGAAATGCTTGAATATTGTGTCTTGTTTTGACTTGTAATCATGCCTTTAATAGAGGCTGGACTACACTGACGACGGGCAGGATTTTATAGTATACTTTTGCATCCGCGGGTTATTTATGGACCTCCTTATTCTGCATGTGCAACTGGAACTGACACTATGTATAAAAAGTTAAACTTTTCTTTACAGCCCTTTTCTATTTTGATATCCTTGCATGACAAGTGTTTAAAGTTAGTTATGCTGTAAGACATAAGGTTTCACACCAATGTCCTATCCGTCCAAGTGACCAATAGACTGAATCCTCTCTCCCCGATAGTGACTCCCACCATCGTCGGCTCGGATCCTGAGGGTTCAGCAGAGGAGGTGACCGTCACCCTGAGCAGCCCCACGTCTCTGGTGTGTGAGGTGCAGTCTTACCCCCCCGCTGTTATCACATGGTTCAAGGACGGGAAACCGTTTGAGTCCAGTCGCAATGTCCGAGTGCTGCCAGGCGGGCGAACCCTGCAGATCATGAACGCTCAAGAGGAGGATGCTGGGAAGTACACTTGTGTGGCCACTAACGAGGCCGGGGACAGCCTGAAGAACTACGAGGTTAAAGTTTACAGTAAGTGACAACAAAAACAGTTTTGGGAGGTACTACAAACACTCCAACAGTATTTGGCACATATTTCTTTGCCATTGCTAAGTATTTTGCTACTGCCTGTAAGTAACTGTGATATGACTGTGTCTAACTAGTCCTCCCTTGCAGTTCCTCCCCAGATCAATAAAAACGATGTCCCAGGTATGGGGCTGTCCCCTAAAGAGGTCAAGATCAAAGTCAACAACACCTTGACCCTAGAGTGTGTGGCCCAGGCCATCCCTACACCCTCCTTGCAGTGGTACAAAGATGGACAGGTCAGTACTTTGCTCGTACAACCCCACCCCCGAGAGTGCCTTCCACAACCAACCCCTGATTGATATTCCTCCTTACGCAGGTGCTGAGGGCAGATGATCACCTGACCATCACAGCCAACGGCCGTATTGTCAGGATCAAACAGGCTCAGGTGTCCGACACTGGACGCTACACCTGCATCGCAACCAACGTGGCCGGGGAGGATGAGAAGGACTTTGATGTAAATATACAAGGTGAACTTGGTTCCTGTTCCATCTCTCTGCAGCTCCTCTGCTGTCCTGGCGGAGGCTGCCCTCTAGTGGTGGCTGACAGTTACAGTTCACGGTTTCGTCCTCCATCTGATGCTCTTATCCTGCGCGACTTACCATTAATACATACATTTTGAAAAGCTAGGAGGCGCTCACAACTCAGTAGTAATCAGTATGCTCTATTCAATTAACTATGATACTATTTAATCAGAATGATAACACTGACTGTAGTTGACACATCTGCCATAATGCTGTGAAGGACAACCCCCTCCCTTTTTCCCATCTCTCTCTCTCACCAGTCCCTCCTAGCGTCCAGCGTCCTGGGGGGTTGAGAGACCCAGGCAGTGGGGGTGATGTAAAGGACGTGGTGCTGAACAGCCCTATTTCTTTGTACTGTGAGACCAACGCTGTGCCACCGCCAACTCTCACCTGGTACAAAGATGGACGCCCAATGGCCTCCAATGACAAAGTGCTTATAATGCCTGGTAGGGAGGACCTCTGTGTGCGTGCGTGCGTGCGTGCGTGTGTGTGTGTGTGTGACTCACTGTGTTTACTCCTTCAGGTGGGCGCGTAGTACAGATCCCCAGGGCTCAGGCGGAGGATTCCGGAAGGTATACGTGTGTGGCAGTGAACGAGGCGGGAGAGGACTCCATCCAGTACGACGTCAGAGTGTTCCGTGAGTAGAATGCTTTTTGTATCCTCTTGTATCTTTGGCATTCCA
>JACXGI010009002.1:0-12662 GCA_016801175.1 Esox masquinongy
GCTTGTCAACAACTGTGGGGGCAGATATCAGACTCTTATCAATGACGGGAGAAAAGAAAAGACTCAGGTAACAGAGCTGCTGGAGAAGATAGAGGAGATGGTGGAGAAGAATGGAGGAAAACATTACACCAGTGATGACTTTGAGGAGGCTCAGAGGAACGTGGAGTTTTACTGTAAAGTGAGAGCTCTTGGCAGTATAGCCACAGCATTCTTCGGAATGTTTTATGGTTCACCAGGGTTGATTACAGCAGGTGTAGTTGGAGGCGCCAGTGCATTTCAATGCACCATGAAGTTGCTTAGCTTCTAAAACACAAGGTGTTACATTGCTTAATAAATTAATTGGTCAGCGACGCATCAGCTGATATTGGATCGCTCCTATCACAGTGTCAGATCTTATACCTGTCTGTTCGATCGTCAGGTTGCTCAGTCAGTGTAGAAGTTCTCAAATAAATGGTTAAACTAGTATGTGGGGTTTTCTGTCTGAACCAATCATCATTTCTCATTCTGGGGGTCGTTATATTTTACTGAAAATCTCCTCATCTGTGTTGCAGCTTCCCTTCTACAGGATACATTTAATAAAGAAAAGAACCAAACAATTTTGCCTCTTGGTCCTTATGAACCTGATGACCATAAAACATTGATTTGCCTCTAAATACCCCCATGGAAAACTCATACTAAACATATAATTACATATGTGCCCTGAATATGTTCATGAAATACAGTTGTGCTCATAAGTTTGCAAACCCTGGCAAAAACTGTGACATTTTGGCATTGATTTTGAAAATATGACTGTCCCTATTTAAGGATAGGATCATATGAAGCCATTTATTATCACATTGTTGTTTGACTCCTTTTTAAATCATAATGATAACAGAAATCACCCAAATGGCCCTGATCAAAAGTTCACATACCCTTGAAGGTGACACACACAGGTGAAAACAGCAATTACAGGTTAATTTCCCACACCTGTGGCTTTTTTAATTGCAATTAGTGTCGGTGTATAAATAGTCAGTGAGTTTGTTAGCTTTCACGTGGATGCACTGAGCAGGCTAGATACTGAGCCATGGGGAGCAGAAAAGAACTGTCAAAAGACCTGCATAACAAGGTAATGGAACTTTATAAAGATGGAAAAGGTTATAAAAAGACATCCAAAGCCTTGCAAATGCCAGTCAGTACTGTTCAATCACTTATGAAGAAGTGGAAAATTCTGAGATCTCTTGATACCAAGCCAAGGTCAGGTAGACCAAGAAAGATTTCTGCCAAAACTGCCAGAAGAATTGTTCGGGATACAAAGAAAAGGTAACCTCAGGAGAAATACAGGCTGCTCTAGAAAAGGTGTGGTTGTTTCGAGGAGCACAATACAACGATACTTGAACAAAAATGAGCTGCGTGGTCCTGTTGCCAGAAAGAAGCCTTTACTGCGCCAATGCCAAAAAAAAGCCTAGTTACAATATGCCCAACAACACCTTGACACGCCTTACAGCTTCTGACACACTGTTTTTGGAGTGACGAGACCAAAATAGCGCTTTATGACCACAACCATAAGCGCTATATTTGTAGAGGGGTCAACAAGGCCTTCCCCACTGTGAAGCATGGTGGTGGCTCACTGATGTTTTGGGGGTGTGTGAGCTCTAAAGGCACGGGGAATCTTGTGAAATTTCATGGCAAGATGATTGCAGCATGATTCAACTAAGCACAAGGCCAAGTTGACCCTCCGGTGGTCACAGCAGAAAAGGTGAAGGTTCTGGAGTGGCCATCACAGTCTCCTGACCTTAATATCATCGAGCCACTCTGAGGAGATCTCAAACGTGCGGTTCATGCAAGATGACTAAAGACTATGCATGACCTGGGGGCATTTTGCCAGAGAATGGGCCGGTATACCACCTGCAAGAATTCGGGGCCTCATAGACCACTATTACAAAAGACTGCACACTGTCATTGATGCTAAAGGGGGCAATACACGGGTATTAAGAACTAAGGGTATGCAGACCTTTGAACAGGGGTCAGTTAACTTTTTGTTTTGTTTTGTTTTATGACTGTGCTATTCGGTTATGACCTACAGTTGAATATGAATATGTTTTGCCTGCTCACTCATGTTTTCTTTACAAATGGTACATATATTACCAATTCTCCGAGGGTATGAAAACGTTTGAGCAAAACTGTATATAACTTGCGCTTCTCACAATATCATAGTTTTTATTTTATTTATTTAACCTTTAATTAACCAGTTAGGCCGATTGAGAACAGATTCTCATTTGCAATGGCGACCTGGCCAAGACAAAGCGTAGATGTGCAGGACAACATACAGTTACACATAGAGTACACAGTATACAAAATACAAAATGAAGTGGAGTTTGAATGAAATACAAATGCAGTACAGAGTCTATATACAGTGCAAAAGTGATAAGGCAATACCAAGAGTACAAATGCGCTAAAAAGTCTAGCTAAAATTGCAAAAAGCAGTCGTGGGCATTATACAGTTTGAGCAATGTGAAGCGTATTTTGCAAGGTAGGTCGGTTGGTGTGCAAAGGTGGAGTGGTAAAGACAATAAATAGCATAACCCTAGGGCATACCTGTACAAATGGTATAGTGCAAGGAAGCAATAATATGAGATAATGGTGCAGATAAGTGTGCAAATGTGCCATAGGGCATGACAGAGATAATAAGGACAGCTATGTGCAGGATCAATGTCTGCATGATGGAGGAGAGTTAACAGGTACAATGAACGGTCAGTAGCTCGGACAGACATTTTTTAAAGGCAGTGAGGGCAATGAGGGTCTCCAGTTTCAGGGTTTTTGTAATGTGCGACTAATAATGTGGGATTCCAATATTATAACCCAAAAACACATTATTATTATTATTATTATTATTTGTATTTTTTGGGGTGGGGTGTCTGTATGATCTTTGCTTCATTGTGTGTTGAAGTTGTTCTTCTGGGTAGAACTGGATCAGGGAAGAGTGCAACAGGAAACACCATCCTGGGGAGAAAAGCTTTTAAATCAGAACTTTCTCTACAGTCTGTGACATCACAATGTATGAAACAGAGAGGAACTGTGGCTGGAAGGAAGATCGATGTGATTGACACACCTGGTCTCTTCGAGATGTCAACGACTGTGAAAAATGTGAAAATAGAAATTGTTAAGTGTATTGAATACTCAACACCAGGGCCCCACGCATTCCTCCTGGTGATCAGACTGGGGTGATTCACAGAGGAGGAGTAGAACGCTGTGAAGTGGATCCAGGAGAACTTTGGAGAGGAAGCCTTGAGGTACACCACAGTGCTGTTTACTGGTGAAGATCAGTTAAACGATAAACCAGTCAAGGACTTTCTGCTAGAAAGCCATGAGCTTCATAAACATAAACAGCTTCAACTTCATCTGTGAAGACTGATATCACTCTGTTAACAACCAGAAGAAAATCCGTACTCAGATCTCAGTGTTGATGAAGAAGATAGAGGAGATGGTGAAAAGGAACAGAGGTGGATACTACACTCACAGAAATGGCAAGCACAGAAATGGCTGAAAACTCCTGTAATCATCAAGAAGATTTATAATTTCTTTTCAGCTCCAACTCGATGTCTGGAACAGGTATATACTATTAGCGACAATGTGAAGGAATGGTTTATGTATAAACGTCAGAACGTGATGGAAAAGGTTGTCCAGGGTGTCATTGGAGCAGCAGTGTTTGTGATAATGTGGCATGTGTCTGACTGGGAAGCAGCATTACGGGTCGTGACTAGAAGACTAGCACTCCTATGTGTAGGTCAAGTTCTCTATGCAGCCTATTGTTGGTGGATTGCCAAAAAACAAAGAACAAAAATTGTCAAAAAATGGCCAGGGAGACGTCACTGAAAGGAAAGGTCAAATGACTCAGTGTTGGGGAGTTGTCATCAAACTAGATTTTGCAGTAACCCGGTTACTGCTGAACTAAAATGAAATCTATGCAGGGTTTTCAGCAGGTTTTTTGTATGTAAATCTAGTTTTGTAGCTATGTACTGGAACTACACAACTGCAGTTAGAGGAAGTCATTTCTGCTGTTTTATGGCATCAAACCTATTCAATTCGCATTTGAACTAGCATTCTTTTAATATCTACTTCTTCAGGACAGTAGGATGAGGGCATTGAGATACATACAGTGGGAGACAGAGTGCAAGGTCTCAGACATTTGGCTGAGCTGGGTCCTGAACCCTCATCAGGTCCTGTCAGCCCCTTTGTATTTAGGATGAGTATCTGTATACACTGTTGTAAAAACGGATCTCTGTATACGCTGTTGCAAAAACCGGTCTCTGTATACGCTGTTGTAAAAACGGGTCTCTGTATATGCTGTTGTAAAAACGGTTATGTGTATACGCTGTTGTAAAAACTAGTATGTGTTAACACTGTTTAAAAGCTAGTAGCTGTAAACACTGTTGTATCAACCAGTATCTATACATTATTTTAAACGTGCTTTGTTAAATAAATGTGATTCATTAATTATGAGCATTTCATATTAATCATTAATAAAAACAGTGTTAAACATGTCCTTCCCACTTACCTGGGCCAAGCAGTAACATTTTAGAAAATGCTGGATCACAGCCACTTCTGGTCTTCCATTAGCCAATTGACTTGCTGTTGTATGTCTCAGTATCCCAACTATCCATAACTGCCAACACTCCCATTTTTCCCGGGTTTCTTCCGTTTCTTAGCCCTATCTCCCGGACCCCTCCCGGTTTGTTATTTCTCCCGGGAAACTCTCGTAATTTGCATGGCCCAAACTCCTTTATAAATAATCGGAACAATGTTTGTCTAATGTTGACCAGTTGCCAGATCTTGTATGAAAAGCATCCTATTCACACAATCCACACACCATACAATTTTCAACACATTTGAACCTCCACGCTTTTTGTAAGGTTTGTCGCATTGATTTTAATGTAGCGCACGGCGGTAAAAATGACATTACCCAAGACATTAAAACACAGCGGCACCATCGCGCAGAAGAGGCACACAAGGGCACACAGGCGATTTCATCCTTCATCATGAAAGGACAGACAGAGGCAGAAAATATGATGCAAGCTGAACTCAAGATGGCAATATTGGTAGCACAGAAAAATGAAAGAAAATTTTTTGTGACGACTTCACTGCGAGTGTGGCAGGCATATTCCCTGATTCTGCCATCGCCAGGAAATATTCCTCTGGAAGGACCAAACCACTCACCTCATCGAGGGTAAGTTTAGCTGATTAGTAATGCTAGATTAACAATGTAGTAACGTTAGCCTTCAGGGTGGGGAATAAGCTCCAATGGCGGGTACTTTTTCAAAATGGTGGGGTGGATGGCTTTTGTCAAAGAATGCTGTTGCTAAGCAACAACAATGCACTCTTGTCGAGTAACTCATTTGATTGGTTTTCAGAGCTAGTCCGTGACGCAACAAGTCTCATATCAAGTGCACTGCCATACAGCTGGCGAAGACGGGACCCCAGGAGCAGAGTGTGGCAATAAAGGCTATCTGCTCTATGCAATCGGCGCAAGTTGAAATATGTATTAATAATTAAAAAAAATATATAATGTATTGAAGCAATTCAAAATATGCTAGTGTACTTTTAAAAAAAAAATTGAATTCCGGAAAAAGTGGCTGGTAAAAAATATAAATGGCTGGTAAAATTGGGCGTCCACCAGCCACTGTGGTTGATTTCCCACAGGTTAGCTTTCTGACAGGAACGATGCAGATATACCGTTTTGGGCAATGTTGCTGGGCAACACTTTCCCATTGAGATTGGGCAACATAATTTCTATCTGAATGATTTGGAAAGTTATGGGCGATGTTTAACTTTTGAATCAATGAATCACATGGCCATCTGTGTCTGTGAGCTTCTGAAATTTAAAACAACTAACATCTATATTTATGTGCTATTATTATTTAGGTGCCATTGCTCCAGAGCTTGATGATGAGGTCACAAACATCTGCCAGACTCAGCCATTTGAACTACAGTGTGATGAGTCAAACAACATGAAAAAAGAAAAAGAACTTGTCATACTTGCAAGAGTGTATGATGAGAATAATCTTGAGGTTGTCACCAAATTTACTGACATGCCAGTCTGCAGTGTGGGCACAGCAGATAGTCTGTATGAGAACCAGGCAACCTCATTGAGGTGAGTGTATTTACATGATGAGTACTGAGGACTTAAGGCTCAACTGAATGTGTTAGTATGTACAGTATGTTTACAACAAATGCTTTTGTCTGATTATCACAGTAATAGAGGAATCCCATGGAATAACCTGGTGGCCTTCAACTCTGACAACTGCAGTGTAATGAAAGGAAAGCACCATTCAGTCATCACAAAATCAAAAGCTAGTCAACCTTATGTCCAGGATGTGGGTTGCATATGCCACCTTGCCCAACTGGCCACAGGCTGTGGCATCAAGGCCCCAGTCGAGGATTTACTTGTTGGGGTCTATGGCCATTTTGACAAAAGGTGAGTATAAAAGAGGAAAGGTCTGACTGTCCGGTCATTTTAGTTAGAGTATGATGGCTCAGTTTATCTTTTATTACAATGTTTTGAACAAATTCTACATTTTCCCTTAATTACTTTATCCCTATTTATTGTAATTGCTTGTTTGTGTTTCCTTGTACAGTGCAAAGAGACGTGAGCTCTATAAAGAGTTTGTTGAGTTTACAGACACGGATAAACTGAAGCTGCTCAGATACTGTAGTACACGATGGCTCAGCCTCCATACCTGCATTCAAAGACTGCTCAACCAATGGGCTGCTCTGCAGGTTTACTTCAACAGTCATGAGGATGAGAGGAGTGCTAAAATCAGGAACCTGGCGAGATACCTTGATGATCCGGAGATGAAATTCTATTTTCTGTTTCTGAGTGCCGCTCTTAAGCCATTGGTTGCATTCAATACTGCCTTCCGGGTAGGTCGGGTGAAAGCCGGAGACATTACAGAAAGTTTAAATGTATTTTTTGTCTACATTTAATTTTTACCCATGTTTTACCAATAGGCAGAGGGAATGATGGTCCATAAGCTACATAGTGAGATGATAAAACTGGTCAAGAGATACTGGGATACATTGTTCCAGCTAGATTGATTGTCGATACTCCTGTCAGTGAGGTATCCTACAAACAAGAGCACCAGCTGACTAATGAGGATCTCTTCATTGGAGCCGAGGCCAGAGCATTCCTCGAAAATGAAGAATTCTCCTCCGTGTCAGTGACAAGGAAATATCAGTAAGTTGTAGCTTGTGTAATAATCATACCTGGATGCTTTATTTGTCTACCTTCATAATTCCTGGTTAATATATCATGTGATTATGTGGTATTTGTGCTCTTAGGACAGTGAGAGCTTTCTATGCAGAAGTCATTGGGAAGATGCTGAAGGCCTTTCCCTTACAGTCTCAGCTGCTTAAAGACCTGAATGTACTGGACCCAGCCTCTCACCTGGATATCTCTCCTGAAACAGGTAAAAAGTATCATTTTATTGTAGGAATATCCACTCAGTACTTTCAAGTAACCTAACTGAGTATTTGTTGGAAATCTGTTCATACTACATAGTGGCAAGGCTAGGTTGCATGTTTCCCCAACGGAAGTTTGAGGATCCAGATAAGTTGAGAGGGGAGTTCACAGACTACCAGGTCACAGTCAGCAACAAGTTGCCCCAAGAACAGAGAGTTGACAGATTCTAATACAAATAAAAAATATAATAAATATTAACAAATGAAGTTGTGTTATCGTTGATATTGCAATGTAAATAATACTTACACCCCCCCCCCCCCCCAAATCTCCCGGATTTTGAAAACCAAATGTTGGCAGTTATGCAACTATCAATCACATAGAAATAAAAATACCCATGAAGCTATTTTCCAGCTTATAGACACTTGTCAGTAGAGACATATTTTGTTGTTAATACATTTCAGTTAGTGTTATAATGTATTACTTACAGATAATTTTGCAATTGTGTGTTGCCACAGACTCAGGGAAGCCCTGTGACCTGAGGATTGTTCTGGTGGGGAAAACTTGAGCTGGGAAGAGTGCAACAGCAAACACCATCTTGGGGAGGAAAGATGCCTTTAAAGCAGAGGCGTCCGCTGTGTCTGTCACTGTGGAGACGAAGAAGTGGAGTGAAGAGGTGGATGGGAAGATGATTCATGTTATTTTCACTCCGGGGCTCTTTGACACCACAATGTCACGGGAACAGATGGAGATAGTCAGGTGTATAAAGGAGTCTGTCCCAGGACCCCACGTGTTCCTGCTTGTAATCAAACTGACGAGGTTCACAGAGGAGGAGAGGAACACTGAAGTGGATCCAGAAGAACTTTGGAGAAGAAGCCTCTAAGTACACCATCGTGCTCTTTACTGGAAAAGATCAGCTGGGGAGGAAAACCATTGAGGACTTTGTGAAGAAGAGTGAAGAGCTCAAGGTCATCATACAGAACTGTGGCAATAGATATCATTTTTTTAATAATGCTAATTTAAATGACCATACTCAGGTCAGAGAGTTGTTGAAGACAATGGAGGAGATGGTGGAGTGGAATGAAGAGAAATACTATACCAACGAGATGTTCCTGAGGGCCCAGGAGATTCTGGAATGGGAAAATAATACACTTGTGAAGTTTGACAAATCGTTACCTAAACCGGTGCGCATAGCGACCCAACCAGTCTGGGCCGTGGCATTTCTATTACATCATAGAGGTAAAACAATTAGCATTTATAAAAAAAATTAAGATTTGATGTTAGGAACAGATAAGATTAGGGAGGATATCAGAGGACCTACAGACCCATCAGACCCGGAAAATGTTGTTACAGATTCAGAACCCAATACAGCCTCAAATGGTTCCGTATCAACACCAGCTGGCACAGAATCAGACCCAGGAGCTTCTATCCCCTCCTCCCCTAGACCCGCATTCTGTAAGCCAGGCGTCACCATAGTCATCTACGTTCCAGAAATTGCAAATCTATCAGTTTATCTGGCAGTGGGAGCTGTTCTAGTGTGCATATTGGCAGTGTACCTGTACACAGGTCTGCCTAGGATGAGATGAAAGTAAACTTACAGGAAGTGATGAGGTGAGGCTGAGAATTCCTCCAGTTTACTGAATTGATTAGAGTTCTCCCTTAATATAATGATTTTTCAACCATTTTGCTGTACATTGAAATAAAAATGTAAAATGTTGCAACGTCGATAGTTAGAAATTGCATTTCTATTTAGACATGACTGTGTGTGCTATACACAATATTAAACAGCCTGTCAGCTGGCCTGTGCAGTAATAGATTGCACTTGGATATCAGTTGGAGTGAGAGTGGTTTAACTGTAGCAATTATCTTCACCTGGTAAAGCCAGAAGAAAACCAGACACTATTTGGAGCCTGGTTCCTCTCTAGGTTTCTTCCTTTGTTCCTACATTTCTAGATAGTGATCACTAGCCACTTTGTTTATGTCTCTGCCTTACTAGCTCTTTTGGGTTTTCTTTGAGTATCTGTAAAGACCTTAGTGACAAATACTGACTCAAAAATGGCTTTAAAAAAATGTGACTAATTGATATATGACAATTTTATTACTTATGAAGACTGTGGCTATGTAGAATGCATACGGTGATCCTTTTCATTTTATAAAGATTTTTTTTCATGTGAATGTAAGCACATCACTCCAACACTATAAAATCTTCATCGGCTTCCTGTCAAGTTCCACATCAATTACAAAATCCTGCTGCTCGCCTACAAGGCCCTTCATGGCCTTGCCCCCTCCTATCTGTCCAACCTCCTTCACATACACAACCCCTCTTGTAGGCTCCGTTCCTGACACTGGACTTCTCACCATTCCAAAACCTAGACTCGGTAACAATGGGGACGGGGCATTCAGTGTTGCGGCCCCTTAACATTGGAACTCTCTCCCTTCTGCCACCCGCAACTCAGATTCCATCACCATCTTTAAAAAATAGGCTGAAAACGTTCATGCTGGCTTTTCCTTCTGTGTAGCTCACACTAAGCCTTGTTTACTGTTCTTACTTTTGTGTTTTTGTTGATGTAATAGTGTCCTTGGGTTTTCTGAAAGACACAAAAAATCCCATGCATTATTATTATTATTTATTATGTACAAGGCATTGTAACCGATGTGTAATAAATCCCTTCCAACCACCATCTTTTTTTCCTGGTTTTGTCCCCATTATGTCAGCTGGCTCCCTCTAGTGGTGACATTGAACACAACACCAGAAAACAGTTCAGTGTCTGTTACAAGACTATAAAATCACACTTGGCTATTCTCTGTGCACCTCACGGCAATTGCGAGCCAGGCCTTCTCGTCCAACATCAGTGCCTGATCTGCTCTTTTGGCTGATTGGGCACAAATTTCCACAGAGATACTCAAAAAATCTTGTGGAAAGCCTTCCCAGAATAGTGGATGCTGTTATACCTGCAAGGTGGGGGGACACTGAACACTATACAGAACAATGTAGACCTACCCAGTCTACTCTGGGCCAGTACAGTAAAGCATGTAGACCTTCCCAGTCTACTCTGACCCTGTACAGTAAAGCATGTAGACCTTCCCAGTCTACTCTGACCCTGTACAGTAAAGCATGTAGACCTTCCCAGTCTACTCTGGGCCTGTACAATAAAGCATGTAGACCTTCCCAGTCTACTCTGGGCCTGTACAATAAAGCATGTAGACCTTCCCAGTCTACTCTGGGCCTGTACAATAAAGCATGTAGACCTTACCAGTCTACACTGGGCCTGTAGAGTAAAGCATGTACACCTCCCCAGTCTACACTGGGCCTGTACAGTAAAGCATGTACACCTCTCCAGTCTACACTGGGCCAGTACAATAAAGCATGTGGACGTCCCTAGTCTACTTCACCTTGATGTGATCCATCATTACACAGGACTGTGGTGTATCAAAACCAATATCCCAAATAAATCATATTTGAAGACATCTGATTAAACCTCATGTGATTGTAGCAATAAACCCAGTGTCATGACTAATACCATTGAAACCTATGTTTCGATACATACAGATGTCGGTAATTGCATGACCACTGAGCCGTGCCGAGCGTTGCCGAGCCGGTGCATCTCTCCGGTTGCATCCTCTGGCTGTGCCACAACCTCTTGGACGTGCTGCCGGCATCCGTGGGTGAGCGGGTCCGGCGCTGGCTGCGCCGTCCAACACGCAGTAAAATGTAGGTAAACACAATTTACCTGTTCTATTAAAGACACTTAAAATAAAGTGTCTTTGGTCGTATTTTCAAAATCACTGGGTTCATGTACGTCCTATGTTGTTTAACTAAAAATGGAGCTCTCTCAAAAAACCTAAATGAACAGATGCACTAAAAAATGAAATAACCAGAATTTTTTTTATTTTTTTTTAAATGTTTAGAACAGCAAGCCTATAATGTTAATTGTTAGTTGCCTCAATGTTTAGCACTTAATCAGGACCAGTGCACAGCATAACATACTCACAACGTACCCACTTTTGTAAACAGTAGCTCGTTAAACTCCTTTTATTGAAACTGCTAAAATTACTGCAATGCTTTTCATATTTTATATTCTGCAATAATATGTTTGAGGCTATAACATTGGTACAACTCTGGGTATAGGCAATGAAAATCCTACTCAGGTGTGTTCATAATTATATTGGCTAACAAATTTCATTTAATTTCATTTAATTGATTTGTATGTCAATTACTGCGTAGATGTCGAGTGCCATGTCACACCTGTTGAAGGTGGTGAAATTTTTGCAGACAGTAGAGTTATAGGCCCTTCTGTAGGCAGGATATGCTATAAAGATAGGAATTCCAAACCATATATTGTATAACGTTGGCAATATTGTCATTGTAACTTGCAAGCTGTTAACTAGTTAGCTGCTAAGTCCATGTTGAGTCATAAACTTGCTTTTTCTGCCATTCCTCGGTAGATTCTAGAGGGCTAGATTCATAAATATCTTGTAATGTAACTGTGTCACAAAAAAAGGGGTTTGGAACCCTAACAGTACTGTAATGCTTAGCTGGTAAATCATGTGTTGAAACAGACAGAAGTAAATGTTGACAGTCTGTAATTTTATATTCATCTTTGAATTTTATTTTCATATGCCTTGAGCGTACAACAAAATTTCCAATTTTTACTTTACTTCACAGTCCCAATACGTATGGAGGGCACTGTATAAATGAAAGATTTATAGTAGAGAACCATTACATTTTATATTGTTTGTAAGGAACTTGGTCAAAATATCTACTGGATTGTTCATGTTGATTGAGTTAGGATTATATTGTAATTCTAAAACTGAATTACACATAATAGTTCACTAAAACTTTTACAGTAATTAGTATATTTTCTTCATCCCTTTCTCTAGCCTGACCTTGAGCATTCACAATGTTTTAGGTTTTTTCTCTATTTCTAGTCCACCACTGATAAACTTCATATAAACATGGAACTAAACATAAAAGTGTTATTATCAGTGTCCACAATGCAGCTTCCCAGGTTTGGACTTCTGCACTTTTCCACATTACCATAAATATCACAGTTCCTATGACCAGTTTGAAAGCTTTAGATACCATGTCTTGAAATAAATAACAATTTGCATTTTATCTTCTGTTTGTTGTTTCAAAGTACTGCCAAACTTTGCAATTAATGATGATGCTGAAGCTGTGATTTGTGCTGAGCCAGTCCACATCATCCTTAAGATATTGGGGATTTTCAAA
>JACXGI010009002.1:12762-31774 GCA_016801175.1 Esox masquinongy
CTGGCGGCAGTAGTACAGTCAGGGAGCAGGCAGAGTAGTCAGGGACAGGCGAGAGGTCAGAATTCCGGCGGTCAACAAAAGTACAGGCAGGGCTCAGGCAGAATAGTCGGGAACGGGCGATCGGTCGGTGCACGGATAGGCAGGACGAGAAACTGGTGAACGCGAGATGTGGCATGTAAACATGAACCATTGATCTGGCGGGGAGAAGTGGCAGGGAGTTGTATAAATCTGCGTGATGATGAGGAGACTGGGGACAGGTGTGTGATTTGGTGATTGGTGACAGGTGTGTGATTTGGTGTGCACTGAGACTCAGGGGCGCGGGCGCCCTCTGCTGCGCGCTCGCGGAGGCGGGGACGTGACAGGGGCAATACACGGGTATTAAGAACTAAGGGTATGCAGACCTTTGAACAGGGGTCAGTTAACTTTTTGTTTTGCTTTATGACTGTGCTATTCGGTTATGACCTACAGTTGAATATGAATATGTTTTGCCTGCTCACTCATGTTTTCTTTACAAATGGTACATATATTACCAATTCTCCCAGGGATATATAACTGTATATAACTTGCGCTTCTCACAATATCAGTTTTTATTTTATTTATTTAACCTTTAATTAACCAGTTAGGCCGATTGAGAACAGATTCTCATTTGCAATGGCGACCTGGCCAGGACAAAGCGTAGATGTGCAGGACAACATACAGTTACACATAGAGTACACAGTATACAAAATACAAAATGAAGTGGAGTTTGAATGAAATACAAATGCAGTACAGAGTCTATATACAGTGCAAAAGTGATAAGGCAATACCAAGAGTACAAATGCGCTAAAAAGTCTAGCTAAAATTGCAAAAAGCAGTCGTGGGCATTATACAGTTTGTGCAATGTGAAGCGTATTTTGCAAGGTAGGTTGGTTGGTGTGCAAAGGTGGACTGGTAAAGACAATAAATAGCATAACCCTAGGGAATACCTGTGCAAATGGTATAGTGCAAGGAAGCAATAATATGAGACAATCGTGCAGATAAGTGTGCAAATGTGCCATGGGGCATGACAGAGATAATAAGGGCAGCTATGTGCAGGATCAATGTGTCCATGATGGAGGAGAGTTAACAGGTACAATGAACGGTCAGTAGCTCGGACAGACATTTTTTAAAGGCAGTGAGGGCAATGAGGGTCTCCAGTTTCAGGGTTTTTGTAATGTGTGACTAATAATGTGGGATTCCAATATTATAACCCAAAAACACATTATTATTATTATTATTATTATTTGTATTTTTTGGGGTGGGGTGTCTGTATGATCTTTGCTTCATTGTGTGTTGAAGTTGTTCTTCTGGGTAGAACTGGATCAGGGAAGAGTGCAACAGGAAACACCATCCTGGGGAGAAAAGCTTTTAAATCAGAACTTTCTCTACAGTCTGTGACATCACAATGTATGAAACAGAGAGGAACTGTGGCTGGAAGGAAGATCGATGTGATTGACACACCTGGTCTCTTCGAGATGTCAACGACCGTGAAAAATGTGAAAATAGAAATTGTTAAGTGTATTGAATACTCAACACCAGGGCCCCACGCATTCCTCCTGGTGATCAGACTGAGGTGATTCACAGAGGAGGAGCAGAACGCTGTGAAGTGGATCCAGGAGAACTTTGGAGAGGAAGCCTTGAGGTACACCACAGTGCTGTTTACTGGTGAAGATCAGTTAAACGATAAACCAGTCAAGGACTTTCTGCTAGAAAGCCATGAGCTTCATAAACATAAACAGCTTCAACTTCATCTGTGAAGACTGATATCACTCTGTTAACAACCAGAAGAAAATCCGTACTCAGATCCCAGTGTTGATGAAGAAGATAGAGGAGATGGTGAAAAGGAACAGAGGTGGATACTACACTCACAGAAATGGCAAGCACAGAAATGGCTGAAAACTCCTGTAATCATCAAGAAGATTTATAATTTCTTTTCAGCTCCAACTCAATGTCTGGAACAGTTATATACTATTAGCGACAATGTGAAGGAATGGTTTATGTATAAACGTCAGAACGTGATGGAAAAGGTTGTCCAGGGTGTCATTGGAGCAGCAGTGTTTGTGATAATGTGGCATGCGTCTGACTGGGAAGCAGCATTACGGGTCGTGACTAGAAGACTAGCACTCCTAGTGTGTAGGTCAAGTTCTCTTTGCAGCCTATTGTTGGTGGATTGCCAAAAAACAAAGAACAAAAATTGTCAAAAAATGGCCAGGGAGACGTCACTGAAAGGAAAGGTCAAATGACTCAGTGTTGGGGAGTTGTCATCAAACTAGATTTTGCAGTAACCCGGTTACTGCTGAACTAAAATGAAATCTATGCAGGGTTTTCAGCAGGTTTTTTGTATGTAAATCTAGTTTTGTAGCTATGTACTGGAACTACACAACTGCAGTTATAGGAAGTCATTTCTGCTGTTTTATGGCATCAAACCTATGCAATTCGCATTTGAACTAGCATTCTTTTAATATCTACTTCTTCAGGACAGTAGGATGAGGGCATTGAGATACATACAGTGGGAGACAGAGTGCAAGGTCTCAGACAGTTGGCTGAGCTGGGTCCTGAACCCTCATTAGGTCCCGTCAGCCCCTTTGTATTTAGGATGAGTATCTGTATACACTGTTGTAAAAACGGGTCTCTGTATACGCTGTTGTAAAAACGGATCTCTGTATACGCTGTTGCAAAAACGGGTCTCTGTATACGCTGTTGTAAAAACGGGTCTCTGTATATGCTGTTGTAAAAACGGTTATCTGTATACGCTATTGTAAAAACGGGTATGTGTATACGCTGTTGTAAAAACTAGTATGTGTTAACACTGTTTTAAAAGCTAGTAGCTGTAAACACTGTTGTATCAACCAGTATCTATACATTATTTTAAACGTGCTTTGTTAAATAAATGTGATTCATTAATTATGAGCATTTCATATTAATCATTAATAAAAACAGTGTTAAACATGTCCTTCCCACTTACCTGGGCCAAGCAGTAACATTTTAGAAAATGCTGGATCACAGCCACTTCTGGTCTTCCATTAGCCAATTGACTTGCTGTTGTATGTCTCAGTATCCCAACTATCCATAACTGCCAACACTCCCATTTTTCCCGGGTTTCTTCCGTTAGCCCTATCTCCCGGACCCCTCCCGGTTTGTTATTTCTCCCGGGAAACTCCCGCAATTTGCATGGCCCAAACTCCTTTATAAATAATCGGAACAATATGTTTGTCTAATGTTGACCAGTTGCCAGATCTTGTATGAAAAGCATCCTATTCACACAATCTACACACCATACAATTTTCAACACGTTTGAACCTCCACGCTTTTTGTAAGGTTTGTCGCATTGATTTTAATGTAGCGCACGGCGGTAAAAATTACATTACCCAAGACATTAAAACACAGCGGCACCATCGCGCAGAAGAGGCACACAAGGGCACACAGGCGATTTCATCCTTCATCATGAAAGGACAGACAGAGGCAGAAAACATGATGCAAGCTGAACTCAAGATGGCAATATTGGTAGCACAGAAAAATGTTCCTTTTGCGTTTTGTGACGACTTCACTGCGAGTGTGGCAGGCATGTTCCCTGATTCTGCCATCGCCTGGAAATATTCCTCTGGAAGGACCAAACCACTCACCTCATCGAGGGTAAGTTTAGCTGATTAGTAATGCTAGATTAACAATGTGGTAACGTTAGCCTTCAGGGTGGGGAATAAGCTCCAATGGCGGGTACTTTTTCAAAATGGTGGGGTGGATGGCTTTTGTCAAAGAATGCTGTTGCTAAGCAACAACAATGCACTCTTGTCGAGTAACTCATTTGATTGGTTTTCAGCGCTAGTCCGTGACGCAACAAGTCTCATATCAAGTGCACTGCCATACAGCTGGCGAAGACGGGACCCCAGGAGCCGAGTGTGGCAATAAAGGCTATCTGCTCTATGCAATCGGCGCAAGTTGAAATATGTATTAATAATTAAAAAATATATATAATGTATTGAAGCAATTCAAAATATGCTAGTGTACTTTTTTTTTTAAATTTGAATTCCGGAAAAAGTGGCTGGTAAAAAATATAAATGGCTGGTAAAATTGGGCATCCACCAGCCACTGTGGTTGATTTCCCACAGGTTAGCTTTCTGACAGGAACGATGCAGATATACCGTTTTGGGCAATGTTGCTGGGCAACACTTTCCCATTGAGATTGGGCAACATAATTTCTATCTGAATGATTTGGAAAGTTATGGGCGATGTTTAACTTTTGAATCAATGAATCACATGGCCATCTGTGTCTGTGAGCTTCTGAAATTTAAAACAACTAACATCTATATTTATGTGCTATTATTATTTAGGTGCCATTGCTCCAGAGCTTGATGATGAGGTCACAAACATCTGCCAGACTCAGCCATTTGAACTACAGTGTGATGAGTCAAACAACATGAAAAAAGAAAAAGAACTTGTCATACTTGCAAGAGTGTATGATGAGAATAATCTTGAGGTTGTCACCAAATTTACTGACATGCCAGTCTGCAGTGTGGGCACAGCAGATAGTCTGTATGAGAACCTGGCAACCTCATTGAGGTGAGTGTATTTACATGATGAGTACTGAGGACTTAAGGCTCATCTGAATGTGTTAGTATGTACAGTATGTTTATAACAAATGCTTTTGTCTGATTATCACAGTAATAGAGGAATCCCATGGAATAACCTGGTGGCCTTCAACTCTGACAACTGCAGTGTAATGAAAGGAAAGCACCATTCAGTCATCACAAAATCAAAAGCTAGTCAACCTTATGTCCAGGATGTGGGTTGCATATGCCACCTTGCCCAACTGTGGCATCAAGGCCCCAGTCGAGGATTTACTTGTTGGGGTCTATGGCCATTTTGACAAAAGGTGAGTATAAAATTGGAAAGGTCTGACTGTCCGGTCTTGGTCATTTTAGTTAGAGTATGATGGCTCAGTTTATCTTTTATTACAATGTTTTGAACAAATTCTACATTTTCCCTTAATTACTTTATCCCTATTTATTGTAATTGCTTGTTTGTGTTTCCTTGTACAGTGCAAAGAGATGTGAGCTCTATAAAGAGTTTGTTGAGTTTACAGACACGGATAAACTGAAGCTGCTCAGATACTGTAGTACACGATGGCTCAGCCTCCATACCTGCATTCAAAGACTGCTCAACCAATGGGCTGCTCTGCAGGCTTACTTCAACAGTCATGAGGATGAGAGGAGTGCTAAAATCAGGAACCTGGCGAGATACCTTGATGATCCGGAGATGAAATTCTATTTTCTGTTTCTGAGTGCCGCTCTTAAGCCATTGGTTGCATTCAATACTGCCTTCCGGGTAGGTAGGATGAAAGCCGGAGACATTACAGAAAGTGTAAATGTATTTTTCTTCTACATTTAATTTTTACCCATGTTTTACCAATAGGCAGAGGGAGTGATGGTCCATAAGCTACATAGTGAGATGATAAGACTGGTCAAGAGATACTTGGGCTACATTGTTCCAGCTAGATTGATTGTCTATACTCCTGTCAGTGAGGTATCCTACAAACAAGAGCACCAGCTGACTAATGAGGATCTCTTCATTGGAGCCGAGGCCAGAGAATTCCTCGAAAATGAAGAATTCTCCTCCGTGTCAGTGACAAGGAAATATCAGTAAGTTGTAGCTTGTGTAATAATCATACCTGGATGCTTTATTTGTCTACCTTCATAATTCCTGGTTAATATATTATGTGATTATGTGGTAATTGTGCTCTTAGGACAGTGAGAGCTTTCTATGCAGAAGTCATTGGGAAGATGCTGAAGGCCTTTCCCTTACAGTCTCAGCTGCTTAAAGACCTGAATGTACTGGACCCAGCCTCTCACCTGGATATCTCTCCTGAAACAGGTAAAAAGTATCATTTTATTGTAGGAATATCCACTCAGTACTTTCAAGTAACCTAACTGAGTATTTGTTGGAAATCTGTTCATACTACATAGTGGCAAGGCTAGGTTGCATTTTTCCCCAACTGAAGTTTGAGGATCCAGATAAGTTGAGAGGGGAGTTCACAGACTACCAGGTCACAGTCAGCAACAAGTTGCCCCAAGAACAGAGAGTTGACAGATTCTGGGGCCTTGTAGGGAGGAATGATACCAGGTTCAGTGAGCTGGCTAGACTGATGAAAGCATTGCTCTGCATCCCCCATAGCAATGCCTCTTCAGAGAGGAGCTCCAGCTTGGTGAAAAAGATAGTCACAGAAAATCGCATGAGCATGAATAACAGCACTCTTTGCTCTCTCCTATCCTGCAAAATAAACCACACCAGTTTGGCTTCAAAGGACACTCTGTCCAAGAGGGCACTGAGAGCAGCCAAATCTGCCACATACAACGACAACACTTCAAAAGAAAAGTGAGCACATATTCATGTTTACAAAACATACTGTCATATTGACCAAAGAGAGACAGTTATTGATGCTCAAGGAATTATGAAAAATGATTAAATGTGTTAAATGTGTTTGTACTAGTGTTAAAAACTGCAGTGCAGTGGTTATGTGATGTTGTTGTAAAATTACAAATGAAAAATGTAAAGAAATATTTAGAAATTAAGTTATGTTTTAATTTATTGGTATTAACACCACAGTATTAAATGTTTTTGTACTAGTGTTAAAAACTGTTTCTGTGACACAAATACAAATAAAAAATATAATAAATATTAACAAATGAAGTTGTGTTATCGTTGATATTGCAATGTAAATAATACTTACACCCCCCACCCCAAATCTCCCGGATTTTGAAAACCAAATGTTGGCAGTTATGCAACTATCAATCACATAGAAATAAAAATACCCATGAAGCTATTTTCCAGCTTATAGACACTTGTCAGTAGAGACATATTTTGTTGTTAATACATTTCAGTTAGTGTTATAATGTATTACTTACAGATAATTTTGCAACTGTGTGTTGCCACAGACTCAGGGAAGCCCTGTGACCTGAGGATTGTTCTGGTGGGGAAAACTGGAGCTGGGAAGAGTGCAACAGGAAACACCATCTTGGGGAGGAAAGATGCCTTTAAAGCAGAGGCGTCCGCTGTGTCTGTCACCGTGGAGACGAAGAAGTGGAGTGAAGAGGTGGATGGGAAGATGATTCATGTTATTGACACTCTGGGGCTCTTTGACACCACAATGTCACGGGAACAGATGGAGATGGAGATAGTCAGGTGTATAAAGGAGTCTGTCCCAGGACCCCACGTGTTCCTGCTTGTAATCAAACTGACGAGGTTCACAGAGGAGAGGAACACTGTGAAGTGGATCCAGAAGAACTTTGGAGAAGAAGCCTCTAAGTACACCATCGTGCTCTTTACTGGAAAAGATCAGCTGGGGAGGAAAACCATTGAGGATTTTGTGAAGAAGAGTGAAGAGCTCAAGGTCATCATACAGAACTGTGGCAATAGATATCATTTTTTTAATAATGCTAATTTAAATGACCATACTCAGGTCAGAGAGTTGTTGGAGACAATGGAGGAGATGGTGGAGTGGAATGAAGAGAAATACTATACCAACGAGATGTTCCTGAGGGCCCAGGAGATTCTGGAATGGGAAAATAATATACTTGTAAAGTTTGTCAAATCGTTACCTAAACCGGTGCGCATAGCGACCCAACCAGTCTGGGCCGTGGCATTTCTATTACATCAGAGAGGTAAAACAATTAGCATTTATAAAAAAAAATAAGATTTGGTGTTAGGAACAGATACGATTAGGGAGGATATCAGAGGACCTACAGACCCATCAGACCCGGAACATGTTGTTACAGATTCAGAACCCAATACAGCCTCAAATGGTTCCGTATCAGCACCAGCTGGCACAGAATCAGACCCAGCAGCTTCTATCCCCTCCTCCCCCAGACCCGCATTCCATAAGCCAGGCGCCACCATTGTCATCTACGTTCCAGAAATTGCAAATCTATCAGTTTATCTGGCAGTGGGAGCTGTTCTAGTGTGCATATTTGCAGTGTACCTGTACACAGGTCTGCCTAGGAGGAGATGAAAGTAAACTTACAGGAAGTGATGAGGTGAGGCTGAGAATTCCTCCAGTTTACTGAATTGATTAGAGTGCTCCCTTAATATAATGATTTTTCAACCATTTTGCTCTACATTGAAATAAAAATGTAAAATGTTGCAACGTCGATAGTTAGAAATTGCATTTCTATTTAGACATGACTGTGTGTGCTATACACAATATTAAACAGCCTGTCAGCTGGCCTGTGCAGTAATAGATTGCACTTGGATATCAGTTGGAGTGAGAGTGGTTTAACTGGAGCAATTATCTTCACCTGGTAAAGCCAGAAGAAAACCAGACACTATTTGGAGCCTGGTTCCTCTCTAGGTTTCTTCCTTTGTTCCTACATTTCTAGTTAGTGATCACTAGTCACTTTGTTTATGTCTCTGCCTTACTAGCTCTTTTGGGTTTTCTTTGAGTATCTGTAAAGACCTTAGTGACAAATACTGACTCAAAAATGGCTTTACAAAAATGTGACTAATTGATATATGACAATTTTATTACTTATGAAGACTGTGGCTATGTAGAATGCATACGGTGATCCTTTTCATTTTATAAAGATTTTTTTTCATGTGAATGTAAGCACATCACTCCAACACTATAAAATCTTCATCGGCTTCCTGTCAAGTTCCGCATCAATTACAAAATCCTGCTGCTCGCCTACAAGGCCCTTCATGGCCTTGCCCCCTCCTATCTGTCCAACCTCCTTCACATACACAACCCCTCTTGTAGGCTCCGTTCCTGACACTGGACTTCTCACCATTCCAAAACCTAGCCTCAGTAACAAAGGGGACCGGGCATTCAGTGTTGTGGCCCCTTAACATTGGAACTCTCTCCCTTCTGCCACCCGCAACTCAGATTCCATCACCATCTTTAAAAAATAGGCTGAAAACGTTCATGCTGGCTTTTCCTTCTGTGTAGCTCACCCTAAGCCTTGTTTACTGTTCTTACTTTTGTGTTTTTGTTGATGTAATAGTGTCCTTGGGTTTTCTGAAAGACATAAAAAATCCCATGCATTACTATTATTATTTATTATGTACAAGGCATTGTAACCGATGTGTAATAAATCCCTTCCAACCACCGTCTTTTTTCCTGGTTTTGTCCCCATTATGTCAGCTGGCTCCCTCTAGTGGTGACATTGAACACATCACCAGAAAACAGTTCAGTATCTGTTACAAGACTATAAAATCACACTTGGCTATTCTCTGTGCACCTCACGGCAATTGCGAGCCAGGCCTTCTCGTCCAACATCAGTGCCTGATCTGCTCTTTTGGCTGATTGGGCACAAATTTCCACAGAGATACTCGAAAAATCTTGTGGAAAGCCTTCCCAGAATAGTGGATGCTGTTATACCTGCAAGGTGGGGGGACACTGAACACTATACAAAACAATGTAGACCTACCCAGTCTACTCTGGGCCAGTACAGTAAAGCATGTAGACCTTCCCAGTCTACTCTGACCCTGTACAGTAAAGCATGTAGACCTTCCCAGTCTACTCTGGGCCTGTACAATGAAGCATGTAGACCTTCCCAGTCTACTCTGGGCCTGTACAATAAAGCATGTAGACCTTACCAGTCTACACTGGGCCTGTAGAGTAAAGCATGTACACCTCCCCAGTCTACACTGGGCCTGTACAGTAAAGCATGTACACCTCTCCAGTCTACACTGGGCCAGTACAATAAAGCATGTGGACGTCCCTAGTCTACTTCACCTTGATGCGATCCATCATTACACAGGACTGTGGTGTATCAAAACCAATATCCCAAATAAATCTGATTTGAAGACATCTGATTAAACCTCATTTGACTGTAGCAATAAACCCAGTGCCATGACTAATACCATTGAAACCTATGTTTCAATACGTACAGATGTCGGTAATTGCATGACCACTGAGCCGTGCCGAGCGTTGCTGAGCCGGTGCATCTCTCCGGTTGCGTCCTCTGGCTGTGCCACAACCTCTTGGACGTGCTGTCGGCATCCGTGGGTAAGAAGGTCTGGCGCTGGCTGCGCCGTCCAACACGCAGTAAAATGTAGGTAAACACAATTTACCTGTTCTATTAAAGACACTTAAAATAAAGTGTCTTTGGTCGTATTTTCAAAATCACTGGGTTCATGTACGTCCTATGTTGTTTAACTAAAAATGGAGCTCTCTCAAAAAACCTAAATGAACAGATGCACTAAAAAATGAAATAACCAGAATTTTTTAATTTTTTTAAAATGTTTAGAACAGCAAGCCTATAATGTTAATTGTTAGTTGCCTCAATGTTTAGCACTTAATCAGGACCAGTGCACAGCATAACATACTCACAACGTACCCACTTTTGTAAACAGTAGCTCTATTGCATATCTGCCTCAATGACAACATCTCCCCTTTGACCAAGAGGTGGAAAGCTTAAACACCAGCTGGACTGTTCCTGCTACCGCAGGCATGGACAACACACACTTCTCCAACCCTCTGGATTCCCCTGCTGAGCATTCGACCTTGTCAGGTTGCTCTCTGCCCTTTGGTAGGGTTTCACCTCCGTTTTCCTTCAACATCTGCTCTATCTTCTCTAGCAGCATGATGACCTGAGAGTGATCATCTCGATAAACATTGTTGAGACAGTGGTATCTTTTATAACAACTTTTTATCAGTTCCTGAAGTGAAACACTAGGTTCTAAGAAGTCCTTTACTGATTTACCATTTAACTGATCTTCATCAGTAAACAGCACGATGGTGTACTTTGAGGCCTCTTCTCCAAAGTTCTCCTGGATCCACTTCACGGCGTTCTGCTCCTCCTCTGTGAACCTCCCCAGACTGATCACCAGGAGGAACGCATGAGGTCCTGGAACTGACATTTTGATGGCGTTCTCGATCTCCGTTTTCATCTCTTCCTGAGGCATTGTTGTGTCAAAAAATCCAGGGGTGTCGATGACATCAATCTGCCTTCCGTTCACCTCTCCACTCTGTATCTCACTCTGTGATGTCACAGAGACCGGAGAAGACTCTGATTTAAAGGCCTCCCTCCCCAGGATGGTGTTTCCTACTGCGCTCTTCCCTGATCCAGTCTTCCCCAGCAGAACGATCCTCAGATCTAAGGAATAGGGATCAGGTTAGGTTTAGTTAATAGGTAAGCACAGTTTCAACATTACCAGTTCCTAAATGACTTTTAAACACACAGTGATCATGTTCAGCTATAGAAGAAGTAGCCTCGCCAATGCATCGCTTGCATCATTGTCCAACACAACTGTTCTGTACCTGCATGTCCGCCGTGCTTAACGGGATGTTGTGAGGAAACACCCGTGGGTGTGGATATTTCCACATGTAGACAACCTACAACAAAAGTGGACCTGCGTTCATTTCAACTATCTCATAGTACACTTTCAACTGTTTATTATTTATGGTGGAACAATGAAATTAACGGGACATCTGTTTGTGTGTGGTGACCCTGCAATTTACGTGGCGGCCCAGGGAAACCCTTCAAACTGACATTTTTACTTTTGGACACTACAAACTCTGGAAGGGAAATCTGTTTAAATCATTTATATACATCTTTACCAGAAACCAAGTTGCGATATTTGAAAGTAACAACAATAAATAGTGAGCTAGACGTTTCTATTTCACCAGCCAGGCATGCAGCTCATCACAGGCTAGCTCGTGGAATCATACAACATGAACGTTACCTCAGGGGTCTAGTTAAGCTAGTTCAGCAGTATGCTAACATACCTGTCTCCTCGTCCTCTTTGACAAAGCTCGCCATGTCTCTCCCATCTGATGAACTCTGCAACGTATGAGGCTGATTTAACGCTTGAAAGACAAGGTTTTTGGGGAGTCTGCCCAACACTGTCACTCAATATCTGATCCTGACTGTCGATCCGTTAGGATCACTCGTTAAACTCCTTTTATTGAAACTGCTAAAATTACTGCAATGCTTTTCATATTTTATATTTTGCAATAATATGTTTGAGGCTATAACATTGGTACAACTCTGGGTATAGGCAATGAAAATCCTACTCAGGTGTGTTCATAATTATATTGGCTAACAAATTTCATTTAATTTCATTTAATTGATTTGTATGTCAATTACTGCGTAGATGTCGAGTGCCATGTCACACCTGTTGAAGGTGGTGAAAGTTTTTGCAGACAGTAGAGTTATAGGCCCTTCTGTAGGCAGGATATGCTATAAAGATAGGAATTCCAAACCATATATTGTATAACGTTGGCAATATTGTCATTGTAACTTGCAAGCTGTTAACTAGTTAGCTGCTAAGTCCATGTTGAGTCATAAATGCTTTTTCTGCCATTCCTCGGTAGATTCTAGAGGGCTAGATTCAAAAATATCTTGTAATGTAACTGTGTCACAAAAAAAGGGGTTTGGAACCCTGACAGTACTGTAATGCTTAGCTGGTAAATCATGTGTTGAAACAGACAGAAGTAAATGTTGACAGTCTGGAATTTTATATTCATCTTTGAATTTTATTTTCATATGCCTTGAGCGTACAACAAAATTTCCAATTTTTACTTTACTTCACAGTCCCAATACGTATGGAGGGCACTGTATAAATGAAAGATTTATAGTAGAGAACCATTACATTTTATATTGTTTGTAAGGAACTTGGTCAAAATATCTACTGGATTGTTCATGTTGATTGAGTTAGGATTATATTGTAATTCTAAAACTGAATTACACATAATAATTCACTAAAACTTTTACAGTAATTAGTATATTTTCTTCATCCCTTTCTCTAGCCTGACCTTGAGCATTCACAATGTTTTAGGTTTTTCTCTATTTCTAGTCCACCACTGATAAACTTCATATAAACATGGAACTAAACATAAAAGTGTTATTATCAGTGTCCACAATGCAGCTTCCCAGGTTTGGACTTCTGCACTTTTCCACATTACCATAAATATCACAGTTCCTATGACCAGTTTGAAAGCTTTAGATACCATGTCTTGAAATAAATTAAAAAATGATTGCATTTTATCTTCCATTTCTTGTTTCAAAATACTGCCAAACTTTGCAATTAATGATGCTGCTGAAGCTGTGATTTGTGCTGAACCAGTCCAAATCATCCTGAAGATACTGGGGATTTTCAACCATTTCTGAGCCCTCTGGTGCATCTCATTGGCGTAATACCCCCCTCCATTCTCCTTCACCATCTCCACTATCTTGTTCAGCAGTTCTGGGATGTGAGTGTTGCATTTTTTCTGATTATTCACAGAATGATATCTGCCTCCACAAATGTTGATAATTTTCTGAAGTTCATCGCTTTCTCCCACAAACTCCTTGACTGATTTACCATTTAACTGATATTCACCAGTAAACAGCACAATGGTGTACTTTGACGCTTCTTCTCCAAAGTTATTTTGGATCCACTTTACAGCGTTCTGCTCCTCCTTTGTGAACCTTATCAACCTGATCACCAGCAGAAATGCATGAGGACCGGGTGCTGAAACATTAATACACTCTGCAATTTATTTTTCTATTTCCTCTACAGTAATTTTTGTGTCAAAAAGACCAGGTGTGTCAATCACACTAATCTTTCTTCCAGCCACCATTCCACTTTGTTTAACACAGCGTGAAGTCACAGACTTTAGAGAAAGTTCTGCTTTAAATGCTTCTCTCCCCCAGGATGGTGTTTCCTGTTGCACTCTTCCCTGATCCAGTTCTACCCAGTAGAACTATCCTCAGATTGGACTGCTTGTCTGACACTGGAAAACCAAATACGTGACCTACTATAAATGGTGAAACATTTTAATCAACATTTGCAGTTAATCACCAGAATTCTACTGTTTTGTCTGCGAGATAGCTTGTCACTGATTCCTCCATAAATAGTCTAAATCTTACAAATCTGCCAGAAAAAGGCAGGTGGTATAAGGCTTGAGGAATGCAATGTTTTAATAGAGCAAATAGCTCAGTTTAAAAAATCGAAAAAACTCTGTAGTGTCCCAACCATTTGATCTACAAAGATTTAATATTCTCAATCTGAAGATTGAATGGAACACACACCTCTTTGCAGTTTCAAGTGGTGACTTCGTGAACCTTATAACATTTTACAGTGTCTCATCATAGTCTACCAAGTTTTCATGGTAATCAATACTAGTTCAATGAGGTTATATCTCTAAGTCTTATTAAATCTTTTTGGAATGTTAGTGTTTCAAAAAGGTTTGAATTGAGCATGGGCATAGCGAAGCAGGTGGCATTCTGTTTAGGGAGACGTGTACACTCACAAAATGTAGTCAGTCCTTTACAACTCCATTGCTTAAACTCCATTGCTTAAAACAGAAAACATCGTTTTCACTAAGCAAGACTCTAATCAATTTGTATTTTAACTAGACATATTTAAAAGACTAGTTCATATCTTAGTGTTATATTGCAATACAGTTGTCCAGACATAAATATTAAAACACTTATCAGTAGAAAAAGTTAAGAATTCATGCTTCCCTAACTTTGCACTAAATCTGAAGAGCCCGCATACGTTGGTAATAGATTTCTAGCCATTGGTTTCTAGTATATCATAAAGGTCATGCACACACTACATTTAATAAATGTCTCCTTAGTACTTAGTATTGTCACAATAAGAATTATTCAAAAATATATTTTTTTATATAACTGCCTTGGTTAATATTAACAAAGATGTATAAATGTTTATTAAGACTTACATTAAATGTTAGTTAATGCTAATTAACACTTGTTTTTAGTTCACTCGACTGGGATTTTACAATTTTTTTTGATACATTTTGTTTCAGAAATTCTTTGATAAAACATCCAGATTTGAACCCTGCTTAAATGTCTTGTGTGAATAATTTACACTGGTATGACCATCACTATAAACAAAACATATTTTGTAAAATGCATGTCAATCAACTCTTAGTGGTTTTACTTGCTTTGTTGGAGGACATTACAAAAGGCATCAGAATGTACATTTTTGCTAAAACATTTCATTTAATGCCTGTGCATCTTATATTAATTAGATAAAGTATTTGAAATAACGTATTCAAACCTCTTCTCAACTATATTTTATATTACACTCTGATTCTCAGGGAAGTAGTGAATACAAGGTACACGTGTTGAAAATAATTAATTGCGGGTTTTGTCATGGGATGATGTTGCACAGATTCCTGTATTGACTTCCTAAACAGACTTGAACGACAGAAACATTCTGAAAAGCTGGTAGAATAGACCGGTATAATACTACTAATAATATTATACTCACTTGCCATTCCTCTTACTTGCAGATGCACTGGAATTAGCTGCAGTCTAGTTTGCAGGATCAGCTCAGTGTCTTTGCTTGAGAGGTTAGTACCAGGAATAATAATAATTTTGTCATTACTGGTTTTATATAGTTTCTGTATGCAGGAAATGTTGAAATTCTACAGGTGTGGCCTAAAGTACAATGAACTATGACTTCCTTGAGACTCACAATCCTCATCTGCTCTGCTGGAAAAGTTTTAGAATGTGCCTCTCAATGTCCTTTTTGGCTCAGTTGTGATTTTGCTCCCAGACACAAGAGATGCTACAGTGAACAAATGGAAGAGAAAATCTTATTCTATGAAAGAGGAACTTGTTCAAAAGAAAAGGTACCTCATCAGACCCTGGTCTGCAGATATTTATCACCTCTGCCTGTTTAGCAGAGCCTTTGCTATCCTGCATCCCATGTGCATTCATCAAGCCTAAGAAAAGCTCTTAGCAATGGTATATTGGCCAAATACTATCCACTTGTGTCTCAATGCTCAAAATTAGCAGAAAAGCTTTGGTCGCTATGGCAGTGTGTTTTTGGGGTAATTGACAAAGCACCATCTAATAAGATTAGGCATTTAGTTGTTTCTGAGCAGATAAGATGTTTCTGAAAATTTCAGAATGAATCCTGCTGCTGTTTTGGTCAATCCTGCCTCTGCAGACCAGGGGTCTGATGTGATACCGTTTATTGTAAACTAGTTCATCTTTTATACAACCCCTTTTCCAAAAACAGTTGTGTAATGATGTGCAAATCATTTATCCCTATATTTAATTGAAAATAGTACAAAGACAACATCAAAAGTCGAAACTGAGAAATGTAATTGGTTTTGGAAAAATACATCCCCATTTTGAATTTTGATGCCAGCAACACGTTTCAAAAAAGTTGGGACAGGGGCATGTTTACAACTGTGTTGCATCACCACTTCTTTTAACAATCTGCAAGCGTTTGGGAACTGAGGAGACCAGTTGCTGTAGTTTTGAAAGTGAAACGTTTTCCCATTCTTGCTTGATACAGGATTTCAGCTGTTCAACAGTTCCAGGTCTCCCTTGTCATATTTTGGGTTTGATAATGCAGTAAATGTTTTCAATGGGTGACAGGTCTGCAGGCAGGCCAGTTTAGCATTTCGTTGTACTGTACTTGTCCTTGTTCAAAGACAAAGTTCAATCTAATCTATTCCAACAGCATATTTCAATTTATGTATGGGCAACAGTTATATTTTACCCCATTCAGATGCAGGTGTTACAAATCAGCCATTTCATAGAGTGGTTGAAATAATTATCGCGTACCTGGTCATCAAGGGAGAGAGTAATTCAAATATTTATTGCAACATTTCATAGTCCATTGTTCATGATTTCACAGACTCAATGTCATCTCACTCAATCTCAAAGAAACTTCCGGTCGTACTTCTACTTTTATAGACATTGCAACCTGGAATACACATCACAGTACTGTAAGCCCATTTGCTGATTACTGTCGTGCTTGTACTGAACGTGACTTCCTGTGTACGGATACACAGATGTTCTGTTGTAAACTAACACTTCAACACTGGTAATCCCCTGAGAAGTACAAGTGGAGTCCTAAAGTATTGACTCACTGCTGGTTTAACTATTTCTGCTTGTTTAGAGGACAAAGTCAACCACTGAATCAAACCCACATTGACTCAAACCCACCCCAAGTCACTCCATGATTTCCATATCAACAATTCCCCAGGTTTCGCATGCCCATGCAATACTGCTGAAACTAACAGTTTTTGACTATTTTCAAGTAAAAATGTGAGAAACGGGTGACTGACTGACATTTTTTAATTATTCAGCCCTCAATCTATTATTAATAAAAGAGATGGGACGGTAAGTCGGAGCTGTTTATTAGGTGTGATTCAAAAATGTAATGACATTATACACATTTGTATGTGATTATTTTATGTCTTTGTCCCAGTGCTCATCATGCCTCTATCAAAATCATGTACAACATCAGTTAACTTATAACTCATGAATTGACCATAGTCCACACACCCACAACAATGTTACGTTATATAATAGGATTATTTAGGTACAATGCTGTGAAATATTTTTTCTAGACTTTATTTATCCATGTTTTTGTCAATATTTTAATGTCTTTTAATAAAGGGAATATAAATGAACAAATGGTTATTTTGTTTGTGAAAAATGTTTTGCAAGACAAACTGCATGCTCATTTATAGGGATGTAAACAAATTTGTGCAAACAATTTTATAGAGATGCATTTTATGTCTGTATAGAACATTTCTGGACACTATAGATTTCAAGTCATTAACATGTTACCAACTCTTGACATGTTGCATTTATATTTCTTTCAATATAGATTAGATATTTGCTAGTGAATCCTTGTTTCATGTGGATATTTTCTGATATCCCTGTGAAGAGTTTGAGCAAGGGTCTGATTTGACTACAAATAGAAAAGTTCAACTACTCAACCCCTCCCTTTCTTTAGGAAACCAGGTCTGACAGACTTGTCAGCTGATCATTAAGCCCTTGATTATGGATGTGGGAGAGCCTGTTCAGGGCTACAACAAAATTGTGAAGCATCTGGTCCTTGAAAGGGTTTGATACAAAAACATGAACATTTGAATTTTTTTTTTTAATCTACATTAACTTCTGAATTCACTGTAAAGAATAAACAATGCTCATTAAAAAAATATTTCATGGATGTTGTGCTTATGTAAAGAATAAATGCATTACATTCTGTTACATAAATAAGTGAACATACAGACGGGTGACAAATTAAAGGAAAAATCTGAATAAATGAGTGGAGGAACATAATGAATGTAGATGCTTCCATACAGGTGTACAGACACAATTAACAAACTAGTAGGCTCTGAAGCATGTATAAAAATGCTGTGAAGGCTCAGTTAACCTTGATTTTGGATCAAGTTGGCAAGAGAAAAGGATCGGAGTCACTTTGAAGGAGGGTTCATTAATTGGATGGCACGGATATGTGATGCTCATGCATTGTTGTGATATGCAAGGAAAAACCATAGTAACTCTTTCCCAGGCGACTGAGAATGTCAATGCTGAACATGATCAGACTGTTTCAGGAAGAGCCTGTTGAGAACAACACAAAGAAAGATATCTAACATAGTAGCACAACACAGAGGGATATTATAGTAGAACTACACAGAGGGATGTTATAGTAGAACTACATACAGAGAGGGATATTATAGTAGAACTACAAACAGAGAGGGATATTACAGTAGAACTACACAGAGGGATATTATATTAGAACAACACAGAGAGGGATATTATAGTAGAACAACACAGAGAGGGATATTATATTAGAACAACACAGAGAGGGATATTATATTAGAACAACACAGAGAGGGATATTATATTAGAACAATACAGAAAGGGATATTATAGTAGAACTACACAGAGGGATATTATAGTAGAACTACACACAGAGAGGGATATTATAGTAGAACTACACAGATGGATATTATATTAGAACAACACAGAGAGGGATATTATATTAGAACAATACAGAAAGGGATATTATAGTAGAACTACACAGAGGGATATTATAGTAGAACTACACAGATAGGGATATTATATTAGAACAATACAGAAAGGGATATTATAGTAGAACTACACAGAGTGGGATATTATATTAGAACAACACAGAGGGATATTATAGTTGAACTACAGAGAGGGATGTTATAGTAGAACTACACTGAGAGGGATATTATAGTAGAACTACACAGAGAGGGATATTATAGTAGAAC
>JACXGI010009003.1:0-15869 GCA_016801175.1 Esox masquinongy
GCCCATGTAGATGTATACACACAAACACACACGCGTGGACATGTAAACACAAACACACACACGTAAATTTGTAAACACGCACATACATACCTGTATTCCGGCGAGTGAAGCCACTCCCATGTAGAGGAAGACCCCATAGAGAACAGGCATGGGGATGTACTGGAGGAAGACATACACCAGTTAACAACACACCCTCTGCATGTGACAGACAGGCCCAGTCTCTCACTGACTTACCTGAAGGATAGGAGCCAGGAAGATGGAGACTCCAGTTAGAACAAACACCAGAATGCCCGTCAACCTCTGTTCTCTGTACACACACACACACACACACAAACAAACACAGTGTCAACCTATGTTCTCTTTATAACACACAAGTAATATATCTACACACACGCGCACATGAACACACATTCCACTCTTCCACTCTCCTTACCTGACGCCTAGGAACTGGGGCTGCTCCCCAGGGGCGCTGGACTCGCTCTCCATCTTCAGAGAGTCGATGTGGGCAATGGAGATGACAGTGGCAGCTACATACCAGGGAAGACCCAGGAAGGAGCACACTGCCATCAGAATACCCACCCAGAACAGGTCCAGATGGTAGCCACAACCTTTCTGTTGGAGGGGTATAGTGGAGGGGAGGGGGCAGACAGCAATACTGACTTTTAATCTTTCCTTTGTGTTTGTTGCTGTTTTTTTTCATTGTCACTGTCAAATGATTTTCCTGTTTTTCTGAAGACCTGACCAGAATGCAATGGAGATGAGATGTTGAGGGCCTAATCCTGCTGCAGAGGAAGGGGCCTGAGTGAATCAGGCACTGGATGGTGGTTATCCCGTAGCACACAGTACCTTGAGTTTGTTTTCTTTACGGTTGACAATGACAGCACTGATCTGTTGGTCCATGAAGATGAGAATGGTGACGAGGAGAGCAGGGACGGAGCTGGCCAAATACACCCACCATGGATTCTTACCAAACGGCATCACCAACCAGCCACGGTCTGGACGTGTTGGCTACACACACACGCACCACACATACACACATACATTTATTTATTTAACCTTTATTAACATAGGGAGTCACACCGAGGGCCCTGTATGGTGCTGAATACCTCCCAACACAACACAAACATACATACATAAACAGGTTCATCTAAAAAAATTTGAATATTGTGGAAAAGTTCATTTTTTTCTGTAATTCAAATAAAAAAGGGACACCTTCATATATTCTAGATTCATTACACATAAAGTGAAACATTTCAAGCCTTTTTTTTTTCAATCTTGATGATTACGACTTACAGCTCATGGAAATCAAAAGTCCAGTACCTCAAAATATTAGATTAAAAAATTTATAATACAGAAATGTCGACCTGAGAAGAGCTCTAATCAGCTAATTAACTCAAAACACCTGCAAAGGTTTCCTAAGTATGTTAATTTATGCACTCAATACTTGGTCGGGGCTCCTTTTGCATGAATTACTGCATCAATGCGGTGTGGCATGGAGGCAATCAGCCTGTGGCTCTGCTGAGGTGTTATGGAAGCCCAGGTTGCTTTGATAGTGGCCATCAGCTCGCCTGTGTTGTTGGGTCTGGTGTATCTCATTTTCCTCTTGACAATAACCCATAGATTCTCTATGGGGTTCAGGTCAGGTGAGTTGGCTGACCAATCAAGCACGTGAATACCATGGGAAGCAAACCAGTTACCAGTAGTTTTGGCACTGTGGGCAGGTGCCAAGTCCTGCTGGAAAAGGAAATCAGCATCTCCATAAAGCTTGTCAGCAGATAGAAGCATGAAGTGCTCTAAAATCTCCTGGTAGATGGCTGCATTGACTCTGGACTTGATAAAACACAGCAGACCAACACCAGCAGATGACATGGCACCCAAAATCATCAATGACTGTGGAAACGTCACACTGGACTTCAAGCAACTTGGATTCTGTGCCTCTCCACTCATCTTCCAGACTCTGGGACCTTGAGTTCCAAATTAAATGCAATATTTACTTTAATCTGAAGAGAAGACTTTGGACCACTGAGCAACAGTCCAGTTCTTTTTCTCCTTCGCCCAGGTAAGACACATCTGACATTGTCTCTGGTTCAGGAGTGGCTTGACACTAGGAATGCGACACTTGTAGCCCATTTCCTGGACACGTCTGTGCGTGGTGTCTCTTGATTCACTGACTTCAGCCTCAGTCCACTCCTTGTGAAGCTCCCTCAAGTTCATGAATCGGCTTTGCTTGACAATCCTCTCAAGGCTGTGGTCATCCCTATTGCTTGTGTACCTTTTCCTACCACACTTTTCCCTTCCATTCAACTTTCCATGAACATGCTTTGATACAGCATTCTGCGAACAGCCAGCCCTTTCAGCAATGACCTTCTGTGGCTTTCCCTCCTCATGGAGGGTGTCAATGGGTGTCTTCTGGACAACTGCCAAGTCAGCAGTCTTCTCCATGATTGTGGTTGTGTGTACTGAACTGAGAGATTGAAGGCTCAGGGAGTTAATTAACTGATTAGAGCTCTTCTCAGGTGGACATTTCTGTATTGTACATTTTTTATTATAATATTTTGTGATACTGGATTTTTGATTTCCATGATCTGTAAGCCGTAATCATCAAGATTAAAACAAAAAAGGCTTGTTTCAAAAAGGCTTATGTGTGTGTGTGTGTATATATGTATACACACACAATACACACACACACACAGATACAGTATACACACAGACATACAAACACACAGACATACAAACATAAGAAACATGTAGTTTACACAGTCTGTTCAAGATGACATGCATTACAAAATGCTAAATCAAGAAACCTATAGTATATGCCTACTATCAAACACAGATTAAATCACACAATGCATGCATCTACGTTCATTGGGTTAAGGATAAGAAATACCTTAAACTCTGTAGGTACGATTAGTTTGGGTGTGTCCAGCCCTATAAGCATATCCAGACCCACAAACGTCATGATTGACATGAAGATGGAGAAATCACTGATCAGCTTCCTCAGCTAGGCCCACCGACATGCACATACAGAGACACACACACACATACACAAATAGAGGTGGTAGAGATAGACAGAAAACGGCAGAAAGATACAAAAACAAACACAAGAGAGGTTAAATAAATAAGACTAGAGACTGTTGTTGGTTCTAAATCAAGTAAAGTGTTATTCTAATCATTTCAGGAAGAAGGAAGATATGGAAGAAAAGGAGGAGAGTGAAAGTGAAAGATAGAGGTAGGAAGGGATAAAAGGAGAGGACCTTAATTTCTGTAGGCACGTGCAGTTTGGGAGTGTCCAGACCTAACAGGAAGTCTATTGCACAGAATACCAGGATGGAGATGATGATGGAGAAATCAGCAATCAGGGACCGACACTGGAGCACAGACACAAAGAGGTTGGCCATTGACAACGAGGGTCAGGGATGGTGGGGAGGTAGGGGTGGGGAGAAGTGGGGAGGGTGGAGAAGTCAGCCAAGGCATAGAATAAGGCTGAGTTTACACAACCTAACTATCATCCAAAAAAACATCCAAGACTCCCTGCATCTCCACTGTTCTTTATGTCCTGTGTTCCCTAGTGACCCCTGTGACCCAGGTCACATGTTCTGTATCCCCAGCATCTCTTACCTTGGTGGGGAAGTAGCGGCTGGTCTTGAACTTCTTGAGGGAGACGGTCATGGAGTAGGTCCCGAAGAACAAGATGAAGGATGTGAGCGCCAGGTCAGGGACGTACTTACAGGCGTTCCCCAACAAGGTGCCACCATACTTCACACACTCCTTCTTACTGAGCTGACTCCAGTCCAGACCTGTAATGTTATACTGCAGAGAGAGAGAGAGAGAGAGGGGGAGAGGGGGAGAGAGAGAGAGGGTAACAAGGGCAGAGAGAATACAGGGCAGTACAGAAATGGAACTAATGCCAGTGTAGTGACATGTCATGTGACCATGTTAAGGAAATAGTACCAGTGTAGAGACATGTCATGTGACCATGTTAAGGAATTAGAACCAGTGTAGAGACATGTCATATGACCATGTTAAGGAAATTGTACCCGTGTAGAGACGTCATGTGACCATGTTAAGGAATTAGAACCAGTGTAGAGACATGTCGTATGACCATGTTAAAGAAATTGTACCAATGTAGAGACATCATGTGACCATGTTAAGGAATAATACCAATGTAGAGACATGTCATATGACCATGTTAAGGAAATTGTACCAATGTAGAGACATCATGTGACCATGTTAAGGAATAATACCAGTGTAGAGACATGTCGTATGACCATGTTAAAGAAATTGTACCAATGTAGAGACATCATGTGACCATGTTAAGGAAACAATACCAGTGTAGAGATTTGACATGTGACCATGTTAAGGAAATAGTGCCAGTATAGAAACATGTCATGTGACCATGTTAAGGAAATAGTACCAGTGTAGAGACATGTCATGTGACCATGTTAAGGAAATAGTACCAGTGTAGAGACATGTCATGTGACCATGTTAAGGAAATAGTGCTAGTGTAGAGACATGTCATGTGACCATGTTAAGGAAATAGTGCTAGTGTAGAGACATGTCATGTGTCAACCCTCTGAGAGTCACTGTTAATTCCAGGGCCACTTACCAAATCGGTCATGTTATCGTCCGCAAGTGGGACTGAAGCATTGAAACCCATCGCAGTGGCTGTCAGAGAAGGAAAGAGAGGAATAGAGAGAGAGACAGGTCAGATCTCCCAGATATATGACATCATGCCAGACAGACTGTATACATGTATAGTAACATGACATCATACCAACTACAGACCGTATACATGTATAGTAACATGACATCATGCCAGACAGACTGTATACATGTATAGTAACATGACATCATGCCAGCTACAGACCGTATACATGTATAGTAACATGACATCATGCCAGCTACAGACTGTACACATGTATAGTAACATGACATCATGCCAGCTACAGACTGTATACATGTATAGTAACATGATATCATGCCAGCTACAGACTGTATACATGTATAGTAACATGACATCATGCCAGACAGACAGTATATATGTATAGTAACATGACATCATGCCAGCTACAGACTGTATACATGTATAGTAACATGACAGGTTTGTAGCAGTAGAGGTGTACTCACTCAGATAGCAGCCAGAGAGAAAGAAAGAAGAGCGAGATAAAGGAGAGAGTGTAAGAGGGATAGATAGAGGCAGTAACACATCAATTACAATAGTTAGCAAAGAACACACACAGCAGTAGATACTACCTAACTGTTTGGAATAGCATGTCCAGGATGTACATTTCTTAGACTGTCCTGTAGAGGGCAATAATACACCTCACAGGTGTCAGTGCTAGTAAAGCTCCCAATGGAGGAAGAGGGAGGGTAAATGACAGATGACAGAAAGACAAATGATATGAGGAGGAGAGACAGAAGAAGAGGATGGAGAGGAACAAGGCTCACCCTGGTCTGGTGCGATACATTCACATTTGTATGTGGTAATGTAGTCAGGCTTGAAGCCACGGTTTATAGGATAGTATTTGAAGGATCCCACCTGAAATAACAAATTGACAGTTAAGACCCTTTGTCGGTGTGTACAATATGTACAATAGAAAATGAAAACTTTTTTTTTAAATCGCAGGCAGACATTTTCTTCACACAAAATCTCCAGTAGTGCTCTAAATTCTTTCAAGGGCACCCAAGGCATTAAAGTCTGAGCTCATTTTGCAGCTTACTCCACTTCTGTGGGGCAAGAAAAGTGAAGTGTGTGTGTGTACTGGTCCAGAAACCACACCAGGCCATTTTAACATTAGGAGATAGGGTTAGGTTTGAGGAAAGTAGGATTTTGAATAGTTACACAAGTGTGTATGTAAAGAATATGACCAACCATTTTCTTAATGGCATCAGAGATGAAGATGAAGGAGATGAGGCTGGAGAAGCCCTCCTCTGTGAAACGTGTCATGTATTTAATTATGTAACTGGCATCCGTGGCGACCAGGATCAAACATTGTAGACAGGCGTGGAGACCAATCCACAGACGTAGCTCCATGTAGTCTATAGTATTAGAGCTGAGACAGACACACAGAATAGGAAGAAACAAATAAATAAAGTGAGTGTGTGTGTGTGTGTGTGTGTGTCTGTGTGTGTGTGTGTCCAGCTCACCTGCAGAACTCATAGAGCAGTTTCTCAAAGATGAGGATGGGTCCAGTGGAGCTGAGGATGATGAGTGGCTGACCTCCCAACAGACAGAAAACTGATCCTGCTAACGCTGTACCTAGGAAACTTTCCATCACTCCCTGTCACAGAGAGAGGGAGAGAGACAGATGACTGTCAGTGATCTAACCATGCACCTAGGAACGCCTCCATCACTCTCTGAAAAGAGAGAGAGAGAGACAGGTCTGCGGTGATTGTCTGTGATCTAACACAGTACCCAGGAAACTCTCCATCACATCTGTCAGAGAGAGAAAGACAGGTGAATTCAACACTGTTGTTGTTTGCTCCTTGGTGTTTCAGGCTGGGTGTTTTGTAAAAGCACTTTGTTTTGTAAAAGCACTTTGTGACAGTTGCTGTTGTAAAAAGGGCTTTATAAAAAAAATTGATTGATTGATTGATTGAGTGAACATGATCTGACTCGGTACCTAGGAATCTCTCCATCACTTCTGTCAGAGAGAGACAGGTGAATGTGACCTGACACGGTACCTAGGAAACTCTCCATCACATCTGTCAGAGGGGATCCCTGCCTGGGATCTCCAGCTCCATATCAGTATAATTCACCTGAGGGAGGAGAACCGCCCAGCAGCATCATCATCATGTAACCTCCCCCCCTCACAGGCTGATGCCACTGGTTATGCAGATGACTGTCTGTGTGTGTTGTACCTGGTAGTTGTCTGTGGCATCCCCCAACAGGCCTCCAAAGGTGATGGCGTTGGTGATGCAGCCCAGGTAGATGAACAGCACAGCCGAGATGGACTGGATGTGAATGCCCTGGGTGAAATCACTTAGCAACCATGGAGCCTTCCTCTTAATGTCCAGCCACAGACCCCCACAGAACCTGGGGAACACACAGAGGTGACATCCACGTTCATTGACCCTGGAATAACATACAGGGATTCCCCAACAATTTAAGTTTGAAGCCCTAAAAGATTCTCCAGAAACCTTGTCTTTTGAGACTGTATGAGAGCTTTTCCAGATGTTAAGCATTTTTAAGTGACCCAGATCAATTTGATGCCTGCAAATAGCACAAGCACACACAAACAAGATCATATTGGTGTGTTGTAACATTATTGTAACAATATTCACATTTTTCTGTTAGGAAACGGCTACTCTGTATAGTGTGTATGCCTTGACTCAATGTACCCCGGACACTATCTAAAAAACAAAAATGTTTTATATTTGTCAATGGTAAATTATACAAAACTTAGTCCCCTGTGTATAATATTCTACCTAACCCTAACCCTATAAATCCTCAGAATGTCTACCCTGATCCTTCTTGCTCCATCCATTCCCACTGCCGGTCACAGGGCTTCCTCTCCCTGTGGGTAATGGAAATAATAACCAGATGCTTCAGATTTATACATACTGTGGATCATCTGGCTACTTGTTCTGTCTGTGTTATGTGTCCCTAAGGCTAATTTGCTTCTTGAAGAGGGACCTATTTACCAAATTTTATTATTTTAAAGTTTGAATTGTTTGTTTTACTGCCACCACCAGGCCAATTTATCCTGTAGGACAACGAGGAAGTACACATTAGCTATAGTTACTACTAGTGACAACGGTACATGCTAGTTACAAGATAAGTTAAAAAAAAGTAGCTAGCCAGCTAGTGTACATTAGCTAGCGGTAGGTAGCCAGTACCCACTGCAGGACACTGTAGTAGCTACCTAACTAGCAACCCTGCCATTATTACCCTGTTAAACTTGGATATTGACTTTACTACTTTAACATGGTTTTGAGGCACAGCTAATGACCCTCAAGATTATGGGTGTTAAGAGAGCCAAGCCATTTTAGCCAAAAACCTGGATGCCTCAGGAGGTTGAAACATAGCCTCAAGTGAATCTTCCAGTAAGACAAAGCCTCAACCAATGAAGTTAACTGACCCTAAAATCTACTTTTTACAATGGCTACCTCAGTCTCTGTTCTTGAATCCCATTAAAAGCCTGGGGATTGCATAAAAGGTTACAGGAAAAGACTGTGTTATTATCTTAGCAAGAGGCACACAGTACTGAAAACAAGGATGGCAACATTTGAGAAAGTTAATTTCTGGGAAAATAAATTAATCATTTCAGATATGTGTCATTTCTGTTGACTCCCTGGAATAATTAATTACAACACATTCATCATGTTGGACAATTACAATATATATTTTATGTAGCAGTATTTTATCTTCATCAATGGTACCAATAGTTTTGGAGGTAACAGTATCTAAACCAAACAGAAAATACATCAGATAATTGTTCTATTTAAACCTACTCCTATTTATGTTATAGCCGCATCCCCTCTGCTTTGCCAAGTCCCACAGACAGATTCACAGCCTCACAAGCTAATTCACACTCCAGCTAATTTATGCACACTCACCATAAACATGCTCAATCACACTCACACTCCCCAAAAACATGCTCAATCACACACATGGACACACACTGTCTCTCTTCACTCACACACTCACCATAAACATGCTCAATCACACACATGGACACACACAGTCTCTCTTCACTCACACACTCACCATAAACATGCTCAATCACACACATGGATACACACACTCTCTTCACTCACTCACACACTCACCATAAACATGCTCAATCACACACATGGACACACACAGTCTCTCTTCACTCACACACTCACCATAAACATGCTCAATCACACATATGGACACACACAGTCTCTCTTCACTCTCACACTCACCCACATGCGTACACACATTCCCTTCACTCTTCTGTATCATGTACATTTTCAACATTTGTTATCCTAGTTTATATACTGTGATCTTGATATATGTTTTTTATTGCATTTGTAAATTGGTAATAATACATTTAAGTATGTTTTATTGTTTTACATCAGAATTTCAGTAACCATGCCACAGCATCCACTATGATGTCTATGTAACCAATTCAAATCTGAAACTTGACTTCCTAAAAAAGTCAAAACTGCAGTTGTTTGTATAAAGTGCACATAAAACCTTGGTTCCTAAAACAGGTTTAATAGTAATTTCTTGTGCTGATGTCAGATTAGAATTGCAGAGTAAGCAGAGGAAGATTACTTTTGGTCTCACCCCTTATAAAGTATCTTAATGAAGTATCTGTTTCATGTCAAACGTGAACCTAATGTTGGAAGTCATAATTTCTCAAGATGTGGATGTTAAAAAAATAAGTCTACCACAGCACAGTCCCACACAATATATGCACATACTGTATGGGCAGGTTCTCTTCTATGGTGAACACGGGACTAAAACTCGAAAAATGTTAAGGCTTTTGCTTCTATGTTCTCAGCTGTAATGGAAATTCACCCACTAGTCATCCTCATAACATTATTGACTCTGTCATGTCGCTGACCATCGATCCCAGTGCTTCCTCACCTGCCAGTGAACTGCAGTTCCTCTCCCAGCTCGTGGGGGGCGGGCATCTCCTCATCCTCTCCTCCTGCCGGTCCCCCAGCCGTCCCATTCACCTGGCCCAGCTCGTTTAGGTTTAATACTGACTTCCTATTGAGGGGTGGAGGTGGAGGGTCAGCAAGTGTCAATTATGATAAAGAAAAAGCATTTCCCTGACTCAATCTATTCTTCCTAAATGGGGTAAATTCCTCAACTGATTACGTAATCAACTATCTGCCTACCTGACTAGTTGACTGACTAACTACTAAGTAACTAAGTCACACATTTTCTTAGCTGATTATTTGAATGGACCTTAAAGGATCGATACCTCATGTCAGCAGAGGGGACCTTCTTGGGTGGCTCAATGCGTATTTTCGGGTCCCACTCCCCAGGGGGCAGAACGATGACCTCATCCAGAAACTCATCTATACCAGCTACTAGGTCATCACGGTCCCGGGCTTTATACGCAACGTCACTGAACAACTGATGGGGCAGCAAAGCCTAGTTACACCTTGTATACTTTTACTTTATCAGAAAGCCATTAACAGTGTATTAAAAAAACATTTTCATAAAAAAACAATACTTGGATCACTATTCTTACGTCATCCACCATAAGTGTAGCGATGGCTCGACCAATCTCATTGTAGGACTTGCCCTTGCCATGAGGACCCAGCAGTACAAACAGAAACCTGCCAGGAGACAATGGGTTAAAACACCTGTGAAGCAGCAGGGCACGCACACACACCATGTTTTCATGGCTTTTCAGTAAAATATTTTTCCAAACCTCAAACCTAAAACTAACCCAACCTTAGCCTCAATAACCAAACGTTTCTGCCTAATTCCAAGCTCTTAACATAACCCATAAATGCTACACATGCATTTTTTGGGATTCTGATAAGTCCTAACCCATGTTTCATGCCTTCAGGACATTTAGGCAAACTGTGGTCCTGAAAAGGTAGGTAAACACACATTAATACCTGGTAGGTACAGGGACTTCGGTCAGACCACCTAGTGTGGTAGCCTGGGCCAGACGTACGAATGCTACAAAAGGTTTTTCCAGGAAGTCCACCTCTCCAATCAGAACGTTGGACGCCTCTGCATCACGAGGAATCTTCTTCATGAACTTGTTCTTCAGCTACAGCGGAGAGGAATTGTGACAGTCACAAGACAGAGGATAAAGAGACACAAAAAGGAAGACTGAATATGGAGACAGAATTACCGTGTCTTATTTTTATTTGAAAAATAAAACATGATTTCATTTTATTTTAGCTTTGTCTGTTATGTGTGCTTTTGATCCCTGTTTTCTCCTCTCATTGTACTTCTTACAGACACTCCCCACCCTGTGGCAGCAGCACTTCCACTTTGTGTGCCCTGACCGCACAACCCATGTGGAATTTGGAACCATGTTTGCAACTGTTGAGTGGACAAAGTTTTGAACTCTGGATCTTAAACAGGACCGGAGTTTGCCAAAATCTACAGGTGTTTGGAACTGTCAGATGGAATTCGGAAACAGTGTTAGGAACTGAAATTTGGGACAGTGTTTGGAACTCCTAGTCTGTAGCTAAGTTACTCACTACGAGCTCGCAGAACAAGGCTGCAGGCAGTTGAGTCCAAATAGGGGAAAAATAAACTTCTGGGTGACTCACACTTTCACTCCCTGCTGATCACCTGTTTTTGTCTCCATTCACTGCTTAAGGTTTTTCTACACATCACATCATCACTACACATTTTATGCTTCTTTCCTTAAACCCAAGAAACATTGCTCTTTAAACCCTAAACTCCATCTTGCCTCTCTGTGAAAAACATTGTTAACCACTTTGAAAAGATGTTTGATGACAGCCTCAGTAAATCCGCTCAGCCTTGACAACTGGCTATGTACCCTTGTAAAAAAAGTTTTTTTTGACAACTGGCTATGTACCCTTGTAAAAATAGGTTTTTTTCGTGTCTTCTTGGTACTCACTAAGGTGCCTTTGGTGCACAAATGTTTGTGACAAAGACGGCAATAATCGTTTACAGAAATTTTAATCAGCTACACTCATTTACTTGCTTGTTTGATTGCTGTTGCTGGATGTACAGTACGGCATGTTGTTGTGAATTGTGGTGCTTTGACACTACATCAAATGTGTTGTTGGCATGATCAGTTTAAGGTTGATCCCATTGCATTTGAATGAACTTTGAATCACAGCCCCAGACTGATATCCGTGTAGCATGTACATGTAAACTCGCGGAAACAGGCAGCTGTGCAAGGCTAGTGGATGACAACTATTCTTCTCTTTTTTCCCTCCTGGTACCCATGATGTGGTGACAGGCATGACTGTGTTTCTGACCAATGCAAGCTTAACCTTGACAGTGCCGCTTATCCTTCAGATGGGAAGAGTGCCCCAAGAACTCCCAATCACAGTTGACTCCTCACGTTCCCAGAATGCAAAGAACTGTGGTGTGACCATGGACAACTCCTTATTGTTCTCTGGAGTAATCCAGGTGGTGACTTGTTTTTGCAGGCTAATGCTCTGCAACATCAGTAGACAACAAGTATTTTAAAGTTGCTAGGCCTCCTTGTTTGTGCAATCAAATCACTGAAACTTATCAACCCTCTCAAGTTCTTCTGTATCACGCAGCTCCTGAACATACTCCATTTGCTTCCAGATGAAGTGTCTACTAGCATCTACTACAAGCAAGGGGGGATTCCCTACTTTCAGGCAATGCTGAAACCCTACACCTCTACCCGAGCTATTTGTTCTGCCACCTCTAGGCTCTTGACTTTGCCCAATTAAAACTCATTTTTTGTCTTTCCACCTGAATAGTTGGACCAGCTTCCCTTTGAAGCTAGGACAGCAGAGTTCCTGTCTAAATTGTGCAAATCTTTTAAATTAGTAAGTAAAATAATAAAGCTTGGAAACAGTCAGTACACCACTCATTGATACCCCACCCCCCTTTTCATACAATTCAGAGCTCAGCTCTCAGTACAGTAAACTCCTACTCCACAGAAGCACGCGGGAGTGGAATGGTTGGTAATTACAGATTCAAAATCACCTCTTAATCTTTTAATTTTGTTGTTGAGTGATTTTCTCTCTCTGCATATAGCTTTCTTTCTTTCTTTCCTCCTTTGTATTTTGCTCTGTCTCTCTGTCTGACAGTGACTCAGGTAAAAGTCAGATGAAGGTTCCTAAGTTGTGAAAGTACAGTGTGTGTGTGTGTTTGAGTGGCGGGCAGATCAAAGTAAGCTGTTGGTAATCAAACCTCTGTAGGAGGGAGTAACTAATTAAAATAGACTCAGACAACCTGTATGTGTGATAGTGTGTGTGTGTGGCTTTGAAGTCTGCCAAACCCTGTTAGGGTGGGAAAGACACCCCCAAGACGCCACAATAAACCCCCATCACACTCACTGTCTCCAACCACAGCTAAACAATAATAACCAAATCTGTTCTTTGGCACACCTAAAAGGAAAGGCAAGTGACTCACGTGAGAACAGTAATATTCTCCCTGGGTGGCTTTGTAGTCCCCAAACTCTGTCAGGGTGGGCCGTGACCCAACACCTACAGGTACTTAGAAATATTCTTTATCCTGCTCTTTCTCTCTCTGTTATTTCTGATGGCTGGACAAACCAAAATAGTTAAGCTAAAGCAAACAACAGGAGCTTAGGGGTGTACAATGACTTTCCTATCATTGTCACACACAAACACACACACACACACACACACACATATTTGTTTTTCCTTCATTTGTGGGTAAAATAAAAGAATATTCTCTATGTTCTTACCTGAACCCTAATCCTTACCTTAACCTAACTTTAACCTTAACCTCAATAACCTAACCTCTATGTCTAAATATAAACTAATGTCTAACCCTGATTCTAAAACTAACCCCAATTCTAACTAACCCAACTGTAGCTTTTACGCTAAACCTAATCCCAAGTCAAACCAGGAAAACTCAGTGGTCTGGAAACATTTGTATTGATAAAACAGTTTAAATGGAGAGATGACTCCCATCTCTAAGATTTCTATTGGATGGTACATTTCAAGAGAACTCTGCCACATGCCTGTTGAAGACGTGGTAAGCGTTGTGTTCACCAATTCTTTGAACGTCATTTAGACTTCTTTTGTATTTAAACAGAAGACTGTGAGGCGTCACTGAGTTTCACTGGTGTTCAATCCATTTTAAACACATTTGTCCAATTGGTAAGGAAGTGTTCCTGGCTACCGTAAACGGAAATAGCCTTTGTCTTTGCAGGGCTAAAAAACCTTGTGTCAACCAAATTGTCAGATTTGACTATCTTTGTGGAGGTATCTGGTCCCCACATGCAAAGTACAACGAAGATGACACACACCAAGGCCGTAATATATATTGAGGGGGACACAACCCCCACAATATTCAAATATGCTCAAAATACCCCCCCCCCCGCCCCCAATAAACAGTTGTTGTTCTGGAAATTTTTGCTTAACTTGGAAACCCTGGCTGTAAATGCAGTTGGTAGGCACAATCAATGTCGAACACTGTACTGTCTCTATCTCATTACTTTCAAATGTATTGAAAAGTGGAAAACTAGAATGTAATATGAGCGTTATGCTCCTGTCGATTGTGATAGTTTTAACATCAACAAGTCATTTTACGCTGGAACTGTAACTGTGGAAATAAATAATAATTTGCTAAAAAGTGTCAGTCCTTGCAGGGGCGTAGGTTTCCTTATACATGAGTGGGACATGTCCGTCCGTTTGGTAACCTAGCTGACATTACCTCTAGCTAATTACATCCCGTAACATATGAATGAGGTAAATATTTAGCTTATCTATCAGTGTTTTTTTTAAACCGGCAACTATGTACAGTATGGTGTAGTTAGGTTAACATTATATATGAACAATAGTTGCAAAATATATATTAGCTTGCTAGCCAACATTTTGTTTGCTAGCTAGCATACAGTTTACATAGTACAATACACTATTTTCACCTCACTCACAGCTACCACCAAGATGACACCAGCCAAGACAATACCTAAGTTAGACATATGGGCGTTTTTTATGCAAAGACAAAGTGAGTGCTACAGCTAGCTAGCTATGAGACATTAGAAGAAATAGTTTATATACATTGTTATGTATATTATTGCCAGACTTGCCATATCTATAATTTCAATACCACCACCAATATTGCTGCTAGTTTACAGTACTCTTTTTAAACTGCTGCCAGTGTAAAATGTTATGTATATTAGTGCTTTATCTTCTTGCTATATTTTTGCTGTGTATATATTTTTTCTTCTTCATTTTCACTACGTAGTTGTAGTGTGCTATGCCACCATTCATAAGCTTATTACTCTCATATGTATCTATAATATTAAATAATACTACCCAGATTGCTGCTAGTTTACAGTACTCTTTAAACTGTTGCTAGTGTACAGTGTTATGTATAGTGTTGCTTTATTTTTTTGTCTGGCTATATCTTTCCTTATATACAGTGGGGCAAAAAAGTATTTAGTCAGCCACCAATTGTGCAAGTTCTCCCACTTAAAAAGATGAGAGAGGCCTGTAATTTTCATCATAGGTACACTTCAACTATGAGAGACAAAATGAGAAAAAAAAATCCAGAAAATCACATTGTAGGATTTTTAATGAATTTATTGGTAAATTATGGTGGAAAATAAGTGGTCAATAACAAAAGTTCATCTCAATACTTTGTTATATACCCTTTGTTGGCAATGACAGAGGTCAAACGTTTTCTGTAAGTCTTCACAAGGTTTTCACACACTGTTGCTGGTATTTTGGCCCATTCCTCCATGCAGATCTTCTCTAGAGCAATGATGTTTTGGGGCTGTCACTGGGCAACACAGACTTTCAACTCCCTCCAAAGATTTTCTATGGGGTTGAGATCTGGTGACTGGCTAGGCCACTCCAGGACCTTGAAATGCTTCTTACGAAGCCACTCCTTTGTTGCCCGGGCGGTGTGTTTGGGATCATTGTCATGCTGAAAGACCCAGCCACGTTTCATCTGCAATGCCCTTGCTGATGGAAGGAGGTTTTCACTCAAAATCTCACGATACATGGCCCCATTCATTCTTTCCTTTACACGGATCTGTCGTCCTGGTCCCTTTGCAGAAAAACAGCCCCAAAGCGTGATGTTTCCACCCCCATGCTTCACAGTAGGTATGGTGTTCTTTGGATGCAACTCAGCATTCTTTCTCCTCCAAACACAACGAGTTGAGTTTTTACCAAAAAGTTCTATTTTGTTTTCATCAGACGGGCCTGGACATGTACTGGCTTAAGCAGGGGGACACGTCTGGCACTGCAGGATTTGAGTCCCTGGA
>JACXGI010009003.1:15969-31691 GCA_016801175.1 Esox masquinongy
GTCCTTTGACAGCTCTTTGGTCTTGGCCATAGTGGAGTTTGGAGTGTGACTGTTTGAGGTTGTGGACAGGTGTCTTTTATACTGATAACAAGTTCAAACAGGTGCCATTAATACAGGTAATGAGTGGAGGACAGAGGAGCCTCTTAAAGAAGAAGTTACAGGTCTGTGAGAGCCAGAAATCTTGCTTGTTTGTAGGTGATCAAATACTTATTTTACCGAGGAATTTACCAATAAATTCATTAGAAATCCTACAATGTGATTCTCTGGATTTTTTTTCTCATTTTGTCTCTCATAGTTGAAGTGTACCCATGATGAAAATTACAGGCCTCTCTCATCTTTTTAAGTGGGAGAACTTGCACAATTGGTGGCTGACTAAATACTTTTTTGCCCCACTGTATTGTTCTTCTTAACTCTCACAACGTAGTTGTTGGGTGCCATGTCACAATAATTACATTGTGCAGGATGACGCTGTGTTGTTCGGTGCATTTGACAAATAAACCTTTAAACCTTGAAACTAGCTAGCTATCATACTAGCTTAAGAGTTGATCTATTGAAAAGTTGGCTAACATTATATGTAGTTTCCTACATAGGAACCTGTATTTGACATTTCAACCTAATGTGGGTCTTATAGATCAGACATTGCCATCAGGTTCTTTAGGCTTCAATGTAGATCAAGCTGTTCATGTCATATTCTGTACTGCATTTTAGCAGGATCAGATGGTGACCGTGACAGGTAGTGATGGACAAACAAGGCTTCATTAGCGTTATTTTAGAAGCAGGATATTATGCTGGCAGCACTCAGATGTTCTTTATCACAAAAAAAGCCATAATTGAAATTTATAAGGCAATATAGTTAACAATCTAGTCTGTAAAACAGTACAGACACAAACAATATTGAAACGGACATTAAACATAAAATGTACAGAGTAGATTGCTAACTATATTGCCTTATACAGCTCCGGAAAAAAATAAGAGACCACTGCACCTTTTTCTTTCCTTTTCAAAAAAGTTGAAAAGGAAAGAACAGAAGCGTTCAATTTGCAGTGGTCTCTTAATTTTAACCCTTCTGTTCCTCACTCAAAACCTTCCTTTTCGACTTTTTTGGAAAGGAAAGAAAAAGGTGCAGTGGTCTCTTTATTTTTTCCGGAGCTGTATATTTCAATGATGGCTTTTATTTTGAAAAAGAAATTGTCAGTTAGTGCTGCTAGCATAATATCCTGCGGCTGGAAGAACAGTCATGAAGCCTCGTATGGCCATCACTAGTGACAGGGGTTCCTGTCAGCAGGATCAGACAGCCAGGGAGAATAGGTCAACCTTGGAGGTGAGGTGAAATGTTGCTACATAACAGTAGTCTTTAAAAGTGGATAACTTAAACAAAATGATTTATGTTATAATGTGTAGCCCATATCTTGAATGTTCGTATTTATTAGCAGAACCTGAAGGATGTTGAGTCGACCAGTGTAGTCATGCAAGAGAGTTGTGGTGGAACTTGGGAGGTGAGGTTGTGAAATTCAAGTACAGTAAAGGCAAAATGTACATGTAGATCACATTATATCAGCCACACACATTGAAATACAAAGGTCTGTAGTAGCTCTTCACTAAGTGCACACATCACATACAGTATGTTAACTAATTAATATTAAATCAAATGGCTAAAGGCTGTATTTTTCGTGTTTATTGTAGCAGAATCAATGAGATGTTTTATCCACCAGTGCACATACATCCTATGGCCAAAAGTATGTGGACACCCGACCATCACGCCTCTATGAGCTAGTTGGCCATCCCATTCCAAAACCATGGGCATTGGCAAAAACATATTTGTCCCCCTCACATTTGAAATCAAACATACACCTCTGAGTAATTGCATGGAGTGTAAACAAAAGTTTTTGGTGAAAAAGGGCAGATTTGCGACTGCTAATCAATCAACCATCATTAATGTTATCTATCATAGCTAAGTAACCTGGAAAGCTGATTTGCCACACATTCACCCAGCGACCAACAATGGTGCTCATGTACGTACTGTATTCAACTAAGGTTAATGTCTTACGTGAAGGATTTTGTTAGATTTGTCAGAATGCCCACGTGAAGTCTGAATAAAGTGTCAATCATTTATGTTGGGCTGCATGTGTAATTTATGTAGACATAGTCATTTTCATTGATTGCATATTCGTATAGTATACTGTATAGTTGTATTTGCTTACTGTATGATAAATAGCATTGTTAGTGTTTGTTTGATTAAAGTGCAAGCAGTTTTATTTGTCAGCATTCATTCACAGTAAGTGGCATCATAACCATGAGGAAAGATGGCAGTGACATTCATCAGTTTTTTGGGCAGCCTCAGAAAAGTAAGCTGAGAGCAGTGAGAAAATGAATACCAGTCAGATGATAGACGTATACAGTAGCACAAGAGGTGAGTCAATGTTTATTGATATAATAATCATTGCCATTCAGATTGGAAATGGTTAGTGATCCATTCCTGGATTACTATCATGGCAAGAAACAACTTGTTTACTGATAGTATTTATGTTCACTCTGGTGCATTCAGAGTAAAGAAAGAGAGGGGGAGAGAGAGCATGAGGATGCCAACAGAGCAGGGAGAGCAGGTGACATGGAGGAGAGCGAGAAAAGGAGCAAATATTGATGACCGATCTGATATCGCCATGTTGGTGTTGTTCTGACGGCATCTCTACTTAATGTTGGCACAACAGAGGTTAGGTTTAGGCACAGGTACTACTAAGGTTAGGTTTCGGCACAGGTGTTTCTGATGTTTGGGTTAGGTCAAAGGGTGTGGAGCAGGGGAATATTCTGTCTTTGGACTGGGGTAACCAACTAACATTTTTTAATGTTTTACTTGGGGGGACTCCCAGACCCCCGGCTAATTTGGTCCCCCCCAAAATTGACTCCATGGCTACGGCCTTGACACACACACACATACAAAATATCATGTTTGGCATTACCTGGTCTGTGCTTGGCGTGTCAGAAATATCATTCATACTTCGGCTCTGAGCATGATCTAGAACATGATCAAAAACTCCAATCAATAACCAAGAATTGTTAGTCCACAAATAAAGTCCCATGACCAAACACTCATTCAAATCAATTGATGATTATGGTCGGGTGATCCTGAGTTTTGTGTCTTGATCTGAAGCACGGAATCAGCTCTGATTCTGTAAACTTTGAGTAGTGTGAGTTTGTAAAGCTTACTTTTGCATCTCCAAACTCCCTCTGCCTGTTTCATATCCAAAATGGTTGTTGGCGCCCGATGAGGCAGCTATGGTGTTTAGAACGCTGCCTGTGTATTTACATGTTTACTTCATGGGACAAATATTTGCTATGTGCTATTGTATGAATTAACCTTAAGTAGAATTTGTGTATTCTGCCCCAATATGCGATCTACCCCTAGTAGCACCATTGCAGCAAGTATAATTCGAAGTGTGTATGAATGTGCTTAGAGAACAAAGGCGATTCTGATACAACTATTGTGTGCATGGGGTTTTGTGTTTTTGTGTAAAAGATTTCCTTCAGCATGTCTGAGTGTTTAATAGCTGACACACGCAAACAGAGGGCCAACAGATTATACCCAAGCAGTCTAAAATTAATCTCCTTCACAGTCCCACCCATTGACCTAAGTGTGATTGAAGCTCGCACGCAATTAAATCCAGAAATCATTCCCATCTATCAGGTTCAATCATATCCAGAAATTGATCATACCCGTCAGGTTTGATCACATCCAGAAATCAATCCCATCTTTCAAGTTTAAACACATCCAGTATCATTATGAGATCATGAAATGGAAAAAAGGTTGAAACTCAGTGGGTAAACATGTGTTCATGCTTTGAGTGTGTATGTCTGTTCATTGTAAAAGAGCCTGTATGTGTTTGCCTGTGTGTCTGTGTACTTGATTGTGTGTGTGTGAGTGAGTGAGTGTAGACTCACGCAGGCGACCAAGGCTGCCTGATTTGGCACGTAGGTCTTCTGTAGAGCGATGGAGGCCAGAAGCTGAACTAGGACTACGACTGACGTTAGCACGGGTGACATTATGAACAGACTGGGGACTACGGCCTAGAGTGGGAGAGAGAGGGAAGGAGGAAAGAATGGGGGGCAAGGAGTGGAGAAAGAGGGAGAGAGAGGATAGAGAGACAGGGATGACAGAAAAACATGACAGGAAAAGAACAGAGGAAAGAGTGTGGGATAGAGGTTGTTAAATAAGAAAAAAATGTTTATGTAATAAGCTTTGCATGATAAAGATGTAATCAACAAGACCACACACTTACTGGTCGGGGAATTGTTTGATTTGCCCATGTCGGCCAGCGAGCGGTGCATTGGTTTCTTGTGCTGGTGTCGATGTTTCCGTAATAACACAAAGCTGACCTTTTCCCTCAGATCTGGACCAATCAGACCGTCAGCCACCTGGCGATCCACAATGTCATCTGAGATCAAAAGTCAGGTGTGAGAGTTCAAGGAAAAAGCAGAATGAGAGATAGAACAGACAGGTATCCAGTTCTTATAGACCTTGCTGAGCCAGGATGGAAGGTAGTGTGACAGGATTTTCTATCCCTAAAATCTGTTATTAATTATTAAGTGTGGAGAGTGATGAATTTCTTCAAGATAATTGCACACCTGGTGCCCCAGGTCTAATCTGATCCCTGATAAGGGAATAGTGAAAAAAGAACTAGAGCAAAGGTTCACAAACTTCATTCCCCTACTTTTTCTTCCAGTATTGCAGCTTTATATTTGGAGCCATGAAAGTATATTACAAAGCCTCATAAAGTTGTTTTTCAGAAGATCCTCATTCAGTTTTTATCTTCTGCATTGCAAAAGAACATAGACTATAACCACTTTTGCATCCACAGTTTTTCAATGTGTATAGTCAAATAAATGAAAAATCATGACACTGTGGTGGGAACGGGAAGTGTCTATAAAAGGTGAACTTCTTTTCTCAGATCCAGACATCAGTTAGGTTTAGTTTTGGCCATTGTATGGAGTTAATTTTACATCTAATGCATTACATATAATTCAAAACAAAATACAATAAAAAAAGTTGAAAACGTAAAAACAGTTTTTCAGCAAAAGTGAGAGTAAATGTTGAGATCAAAATCACAACAGTTAATAGCAAAATTCTTAGAATCCTTAGCAGCAATTATTACATTAAAAGCAAAAGAAAAGAATAGATAAGTAAATCATTTTGAAACATTCCAAACTAATTGAAAAGCAAAATCAAATGATATGCAAATGAATTCCTATGCATTTTCCTGCTGTTACTACCTTTGGTAAGATTATTTAAACCATCCCTTTATTTAGAAACAATATCAAAACAAACAAAATGAAAAAAGTGAATTCAAAGATCAGTGTCATAACCCGGCCGTGAAATTGAACTTATAAAAATACCTAGGCCATTCCAAAACGGTACATGTACCATTTCAACTATTTTGATGTATACTTGCTTGTGTATTTTGAATTATTTGTCTTTTTATATAACCCAGATGTGCACCAGTTTCAGCTTATATGTGGATCGCTTGTCTATAGAATTCTCTGACATGGAGCAGAATTCAAAGTCCTTCAATAATGCCAAGCCCTTCAGGTCCCTATGCAAGAAAGCCTTTCCAGCATATTACACTATTGCGACCATGCTTGACATTTGAGTTAATAAAATAAAGATTAAATTCATCTTGTCATCAACTGAATACAAAATCTGTTTGCTTTTTTCAAGGACACATCATTTGTCCTTAAAGCACCACTTCAGCATCATCAGTCCAGAGAACATTCTTTCTGATGCTTGTACGTGCATTTTAACAAACTAAAGTTTTTTAAACAACATGGATCTCGTTATGTCTGATGGAAAACCAAACACTGCCGCAATGATTTTGACCCCTTGTCAAAAGAATCCTAAATTCTACTCTGGAATTCTCTATCAGAGAATTCTAAAAGAAAATTTATACAATCCTCCTGTGAGCTGATATGTTGCACATCCGTGTCTTGCAGCAAGACAACAATAAAGAGGACAAATATGTTTTCACTGCACTATATTTATGCAAATCTGAGAATAAATGTGTGAAAAGCTGTTACCAGTTTTACAAAAACCTAGCTTGCTTTCTCCCAGTGTGATTTAATTGCCTGAATTTGCCAACTGTACTAACATGTCCTGCTCAGCTTCTGGGATTTAAAGGCAGAAATAGAAATGTATTTCAGAAAGTCTTATCTTTCAGTCACAGTAGTTTGTAGCATAAACCATTCAAACTACAGTCACATTTGTAAGAAGAAAGGTCTCTACATATTACAGTAGAACATTGTTACAATATTTATACAATAAAGTGTCGGTTTTAGCCAGCTTGCTAATTTTCAACCATAGTCCCTGTGCAAGAATGGGGTTGATTTGGTAAGGGGCCGTGGTCTGGGTCACACTCACCCACTATCTGGGGCAGGGAGTATCCTTCCAGGTCCAGCAGTACACTGCCTGTCTGTATGCAGGTCCGCAGCTCAAACAGACTGTGCAGGGTTAGGGTGGACACATGGGGCTTACTCCACCTCTCTCCTCCCTCCTCCACCTTCTCCTCAAACTTCACCCACCTGGAGACAGAGAGAGGGAGAGCGATATGGAGAAAAAGTGAAAGTTAAAGAGAGGGTCAGAAAAGAGAGTGAAATAAAGAGATAGATAGAAAGTCCAGGGTAGGGACACACAAGGAAGAGCCAGCGGTGTGTGTGTGTGTGTGTGTGTGTGTCTGTGTGTGTGCGTGTGTGTATATGTGCGTGTGTATGTGTGTGTGTCTGTGTGTGCGTGTGTGTCGGTGTGCGTGTGCATGTGTGTGTGTGTGTACCTAGCAGACTCTTTCCACTCCATCTCATCTCCATCATGTTGCAGTGTGTCCATCTCTGTGAACAGAGTGGGCGTTGGCATGTCGTCATCATCCCCCAGGATGTAGCGCAGCCTTTCCGCTGCCGGGGACACTGGGAAACAGAGTTCAAAACGATTTAAGAAATATGAAACCATAGAATTCAAATATTGAAAGAAACCTGTCCCTTTAAATGGTATTACACTGTGTTGAGTACTTAACTCATTATTAAGTTCATCTGCTGTAAACACAGCTGTTGCTGCGAACACATCTCTGGTGTGGGTGTCTATTTTCTCACACCTATCACTGCGTGAATAATACAAAATCCACATGGTTCTCCGTTTTTTCTTAACCACAGTTCTCAATAGCTGACGATATAGCTCTCAATAAATGACCTTTATCAACATTTTCTAAGTAACCGCTTTTGCCATGTTTGCTTGCATTATTAGTTATATGGAATAATTATTTGTTGTTTCCAGATTGTATGTTGATTTGAGTTATTTCACTGTCACTGCAGTTAAATACTGATGAGCTATATGGTTTGTTAGCATTTATTTCACTTGCTTCATCCTTGTATAGATGATATGGCATTAAAATAATATCCAGACCTGCATGGATATTTTGATGAGGAATTGACTAATTACAGCTAAGTGATAACAAAAATAACTAACCCAAAACCATGGAACTGGTTCCCTCCGCATCTCTGTAACAAGAGCACAATATCTGTAACTTCCCCTACTCAATCAGCGTTTATTTCCAGAGGCACCTCCATTAATTGCTAGCACCTCCATTTCTATATACAGAATAGTTTTTAATCCCTTTTTTAGAGATATCCCTTTTTACTCACAGTGTGTAGTGTTAGGACTGCATAGTACATTTCATGCTATGCTGATATTCCACTAGGGTGTATGTTGACTGATATTCCACAAGGGTGTATAGTGATTGATATTCCACTAGGGTGTATGTTGACTGACATTCCACTAGGGTGTACAGTGACTGATATTCTATTAGGGTGTATGTTGAGTGATATTCCACTAAAATGTATAGTGACTGATTTCCAATTAGGGCGTATAATGGCTGATATTCCAGTAGGGTGTATAGTGACTGATTTTCCACAAAGGTGTATGATGGCTGATATTCCACTGGGATGTGTAATGACTGATATTCCGTTAAGGTGTATGATGGCTGATATTTCACTAGGGTGTATAGTGAATGATATTCCAGTAGGGTGTATTGTGGATGTATGATCACTGATATTCCACAAGGATGTATAGTGACTGATATTCTACTAGGGTGTATGATGGCTGATTTGCCACTAGCGTGTATGATGACTGATATTCCATTTTGATGTATGGGGACTGATATTCCACTAGTGTATATGATGACTGATATTCCATTTTGATGTTTGGGGACTGATATTCCACTAGTGTATATGATGGCTGATATTCCATTTTGATATATAGGGACTGATATTGCAGTAGGATGTTAGGGTGACTGACATTTAACTATGAAATTGTTTTTTTGCAATGAGGGCAAAACCTGGGGGATCTAAAAATCAGATGTTTTAAATAATTAGTCGTTCAAATCAGGACAATTTAACTTAATTTAACATTTTTAGCCTGCATCTGTAGCTGATTAGGAAAGGAAACTGAGGTTTGCCTGTGGTATTCTGAATCTCTTGTTGATGGATCAAAGTCCATTAACATGCTCCTAGCCCCAGGGCTCTAATAACACTGTCGTCACAGCACTAGATCTGCATGGGTGTTTGTGGGTGTGTGTCGATCCTCTCCTGGTGGTCCTAGCTTATGTTGATCCTATGTGAGTTCTCTTCGACCCCTGCGAAAACAACACCCCTAATCTCTAAACCACTCATCCTTTGTCTGTCACAGTCAGTGAATAATAACCCCTGACCTACACCCTGAACCATCTAAAACCCTCACCCCTTTACACAGTCAATGAACAACCCCCCCCCCCAACTGTTCCATAGATAGATTTTCTGAAATGTCAAATGGCATGTGACTGATGTGTGGTCACCCCAGACATCAGTCATGCACACTTCAGACAGTGAAGTAGACATTAAATACAATACGTTTATTTATTTAAGACAAATCATTCATATTTTCTTCATTGGTTTTGTGTGTGTTTCTGTTTCTGTTTTTATTTAGATCCTTATTAGCTTCTGTCAAAGCAGCAGCTCCTCTTGCATTTTCTGCTTCTTCCAGTTAAATGACTGATCCCAGCGGTCTGAGGTACAGCTCACAGTCAGACCAGAGGGAGGGGTAAGGACTGGTATGTAATGTATGCAATTTTCCTGATGCAGGCCAGAAAGTCTTGGTTACTAATGTTAATAGCTTTGGTTTAGGATTTAACAAAACCCTCAAAAAATGTATATGATTATGATAATATCTTTGCCGCTTTGTATAAAACAAGCTGAGACCCCATGGTATTGGCTGTATAATCTAAGCAGCACACTGTCTACACAGGAAAAGGATTCCAAAATGGTTGTTTTGGGGGAATCTTTTGAATAACCCATTTTGCGTTGTGGGTAGAACCCTTCAGGTTCCATGTAAAACCTTTTTGCTTCCACCTTTCTTGTTTTGTTAAATGAATAATCAATTCAACAGAGTTTACATGGAACCCCACAATGATGTATCTGGAACTAAGAAGGGTCCCTCATAGACACAGAACCATGTTTTTCAGAATGCCAGAGCACTGACCAAGTCAACTGACGGGATCCGCATGGCAAGGCCATGGCTCCAAAGGTTGATACACATGAAAAACCAATCTTTTCTGGATAAGATCATATGCTGAACTATTGACTAACGTACATCAAACATTTACAGACAGACTGACTGTGACAAAATGCAACAACAGAATGAATCAGAAACAGCGAGAGAAGACAGACATGGAGCTGGGTCCTTCAGAGAGCACTGAGCCAACTGACTGACTGTTCTTGACCTCAGACTCCAGTCAAAGACAAACTTGCGCTTTGCTGTGGTTCCAGAAAGCCTGGAAATACACCCCAACATTAACCAACGTTCTACTGAGACGTACTTCACAGCAATGACACCAACAACACGGTTGTGAAAAGAAAGTAAATAAACATGAAAGTTGAACAGCACTTTATTCGCTTCCTGTTCACGCACACCTCACACCCTCCCTTATGCCTGTCCTGGTTACCTGTGTGTGAGCCAAGCAGCGTCCAGCGAGACGCCATGCTGGAGGTAATGGAGGAACCCGAGTCCTGCATGACTGACCACAGGAAAAACAAGGCTTAGATCCACCAACCTTCCCTGTAACTCCAAATGATCAGATAAACAGATCTCCAACCCGTTGAAAGATCACACTCTAAAGCAGAGAGACTTCCAACCTGTTGATGGATTAATACTCTAAAGGAGAGAGATCTCCAACGCTATCTAGGTGGCTGCTGTTAACGTATGTCCGGCCAGAGGAGGTAGCACTCCACTGGTCTGGCGGTACAACACCAAACCCAACACCATATTCCCCCTTCCTTTCTTTTTTTCTTTCTTTCTTTCCTTCCTGCTCCTTTGTTCTCTCTCAACTTGTTACTCTGATGTTGTCCACCTTTTTTTATGGCTTACTTTCTTTTTTTGGGTGCCAGTTAAGCTTTGCTTATCCAATAGGCATCCTTTGTTTAGTAAGCCTGGCGTGGCCACGGGATAGTGCGTCGTCAGAACGAAGCCAAGGCTGTACTCTGTTCTGTGTTTTCCATCCTGATTTTAAACTGCTGAGCTCTGTTCTTGTGGCGCTAGTCTAAGCTGATGCAGAAATCCACTGAAATCTCCCGAGCAACACAGGGCCAGAGGCTTAAGAGGGCAACACACCCTACAGCACCCTGAAGTACTCTCCACCCCCGACACACACACACACACACACACACACATACACACACACACACAACTGCACCTGTGCACACAGTCACAACAGCCTCAAGTACCTTAAACCCACAGACACATACACAGCCCTCACACACACACAACTACATGTTTTTGGTAGTGTGTCTCCATGCAATTTTTTGTATAGTTCTCCAATGCTATTTCATCCCACCATCTCTGTTTTCAAAGTAAACAGAGTTGTAGTTCTTTAGTATTAATCAGCTTACCCCATAGCCCCCATGGGAACAGGAAACATGCATGGTAACATTCATATCCCTCACTCTCTTTTTCTCTCTCTCTCTCTCACACACACACACACACACACACACACGTGACTGTACGCGTGTCATGGCTGGGACCTGAAACCTAACCCTAACCCAGAAAACCATGTTCCATATCCCCCCTCTCCAAAACTAAACCTGGTGACTTTCTCCTGACAAACCTCAGTAACCTTACATTCATGCTTTACTTCACCTAGCCCTAAGACCTAGCCCTAAATATAACTGGTAATGTCTAGGCCAAAAAGTAACACAGGTTCTAATAATATGCCCAATTGCAAGTTCTACCCTAAACCTTACCACAAAGCTGGAAAATCAATTTTACCTAGTGGGGACTTTCACAAAAACGTGTAGATTTTTCAAGTTTACTATCTTACTGGGGATGTCAGGTCCATACGTACACATAGACCAAATATCTCTCTCTCTCTCATACACACACACAATCTCAGCTGATTGCTCTAACCATGCCTAGTAACTACATATAATTGTTCCACAACATAGCAGCCACAGTGGCGGGTCATTTACATCTTTAAGTGTGCACGTGTCTGCTTACAACAGGCAGACTCAGCTGATGGATATTCTACAGGGATAATGGGACAGTATAAACATAAGCCAGAGCAGGGAGGCCACAGATACTTAGGGCCATTTCCTGGGCTTGAGGAAGAAGGCCAGTTGACAACTGCATACCCATGTCCAGGGTTTTGAAGTTAGACCTTTGACCTTTGCAACCCCATCTGAGTGGGGCTCTGACAAATACAGACTGACACAGACTGAGACAGTGATTGCCTGTGATGTAGTATTGGCAGACACCTTTGCAATCATAGTGGCTTTTGTCATCCATGACGGAATATTTCTGGACAACAAAGCCACCATTGTGGCCTAGTCGACATAAACCTACTCAAAGGAATCTGGGTTCCTGTGATTCCTGTCAACAGAGGCATATGTATAATCTCTATGGACTGAGCCTACTATCTATCAATCTACCATACCATTATATTCCAAACCCAGTGTGGGATGTAAATCCATTGTTCTGTGTTGCATGGGACACAGGAGAGGTAGAACTTTGGACCTCTGTGCGTTGTGAGTGCTGTTGCTGATCACAGTCGCCACAGGGACGGTTTCCATTTCTCAAGGGGATTCGGGAGGGTTTGTTTAATTTAGGACTCAGGAGGTAAGCTTAGACTCATTTACTGCACTGACAGGACCCTGGTTGTAGATGAATGGGGTGGGTGGGGGGGGGTCTGTGAATTCCTGTTTGAGTTTCGGGTCAGAGAGCATATGCCCATGTTTGATCAGAGTGTTTTTAATCATAAAGACTTAGGGCATGAATGTAGTGACATAGGTGTCAAAGAAACTTTTGAACTTTTTATGAGTAAATTCTGGAAACTCTTTCTGACACAGTGGTGATAAGGAAATGGACCTGCTTAGTATTATATCCAATAGAGAACTTTAGATCGATGTTGATACTGTTCCAAAATAGTCATGGAGTTCCTTTCATTGCTGAACAAAGAACAGAAATTATAATCAACATTCCGGAACCATGTAACAATCTTGGAGAACTAAGGGTTTATAGTCTCATTGTTGATAAACCTTTGCTGAAGCCCACATAATGTCTAAATTAATATAAATTGCAGCAAAAGGTTGACCCATTGCAACCCTACTAAAAGGAAAATGATGTTCAAAGGAAATGTAGTTGAGCTTGAGAACTAAAGAAGCCAATTCACACATGAATTCACTAGGTGGTGACGTTTCCTGCAACCTACACTCTGCACCTGTGTCGAGGCTCGAGTGGCTTAGGGAAAGCCCAACAACAAATGTTTTTGAACGTTGTACTTTTGGGGCCATTAGTACTAGTACTACTCAATGTATGAGTTTTTTTATGATATTAGATCTTATTAACCTTTTTTACAAACATCTGTTGCATCTGGTTTGAATCCATTTCGTGTGACACCTCACTAGTGATGAGGACCATTTGATCCTGGAAACATGTTGAGTATGTTTCTATATGATTTTAACTGAAGGTGAAAGCATGCATGTCGCAAAAGTTGTGTTTGATTACAATCACAAGTTATCACTCTCCATTTCTGTCTTGGTGCAGTCAGTGGAGCCAACCAAATCACTGAGAAACTTAGTATTACATGAATGTGGGGAAAATCTCTGTAGCGCTTGAAGCAGTTATCCATTTATATTTATATGAAATATGATTCTTGCCCACCAACTACAATGTTTCACCTGAATGCTATTTTTTATATATATATATATATATATATATATAAAGGGGTTTGGCAAAGGTAAAATTGAGGTAGAAAGTTACCCTTTAGAATGTGTTTGTGTGGGTTTGTGTGTGAGTTTGTGTGCACACTGACCTGTAGAGTCAGGGTTAAATATGTCATGTTGTTCCATTTCTTCCTCCTCCTCTTCCTCCTCATAGTGTTTCTGGTTGTCATGATGATGGTCATGGTGTGTGTGTTCATGGTGTGTGTATTGGTCGCGCTGCGTGCTGTGTTTTTCATGTTCGCGCTGGGAGCGGTGTTTGCGGCGTCTTCTTTTGCTGTAACCGTGCGTTACTGGAACACCAATATACACCGGTGGAGGTTCTGAGAGAAAAAGATAGAAGGAGGTGGAGAGTGGGAGTTGGAGGGAGATGGAGAGAAAGGTAGGTGGCGAGAGAGTGGAAGACGAGTGGAAGACAGAGTGGAAGACAGCGAAATTATAGTAGAAGACAGAGAGAGTTACTATTAATACAAATATATTTTTTCAAACCCTGTGTTTTACTTTACTTCTACCTTTTTTTTCTCCCCAATTTCGTTATATTCAATGTGTGATTAAGGCCTTGCCTCAGGCAGCAACTCTCAGTGTACTCAGGATAGTCAATGTTAAGATATGACCTCGAAAGCAGGATACAAAGCACGAGTAATTCTCTTAATGGTGTTAAAAAAGGTTGGGAACACTTGACGTAGACAACAAAACAATAAGTCGGCCTAATTAGCGTGAGGAACTGGGACAACCTTTTGAGGCGTGTGTGGGGCTAGTTGTCACGTGTCACGTGTCCTGTGTGCCCAGTCGTTAATCTGCCTCCTGAACACACTAAAGGGTTCTACCATTCCAACGGGACTGGAAACTGCACAATGCACAGACTACAATACACAACTGTATGTGTGCGTGTTTGTGCGGCCGTGCTTACCCTCATCGTCTTCCTCATATCGCTGGTGACTCCTACTTCGCCCGTCCTGCCAATGGTGTGCCATGCTGGGGTGGGGAGACAGTGAGGGGGAGGAGAGAGTAAGTTGGAGAGAGAAGGAGAGAGGATGAAAGCCCAAAAGTCTATGTTTCCTCCTCATGATATTCTCTGCCCTTACACTTTGCCCATTGTTCTATTATAGAAGACATCTCTGTGAAACTTGTGACCTTTCCTCTCACACTTTTATGGCGCAATGCGACATACAAACTCCTTCATCTTGACCTGTATATACAGTGGATATAAAAAGTCTACACACCCCTGCTAAAATGCCAGGTTCTTGTGATGTAAAAGAATGAGACAAAGATAAATCACGTCAGAACTTTTTCCACCTTTAGTGTGACCTATAACGTGAACAATTCAATTGAAAAACAAACTGAAATCTTCGATGGGGAAAAATGAAAAATAAAAAACTCACAATAACCAGGTTGCATAAGTGTGCACACCCTTAAACTAATACTTTGTACTAAAACTAAACTCTTCTTTGCAAAAGCGCTCCAAATCTGTCAGATTGCGAGGACATCTCCTGTGCACAGCCCTCTTCAGATCACCCCACAGATGTTCAATTGGATTCAGGTCTGGGCTCTAGCTGGGCCATTCCAAAACGTTAATCTTCTTCTGGTGAAGCCATGCTTTTGTGGATTTGGATGTGTGCTTTGGTTCGTTGTCGTGCTGAAAGGTGAACTTCATCTTCAGCTTTCTAACGGACGCCTGAAGGTTTTGTGCCAAAATTGCCTGTCTTTGGAACTGTTCATAATTCCCTCAACCCTGACTAAGGCCCCGGTTCCAGCTGAAGAGAAACAGCCCCAAAGCATGATGCTGCCACCACCATGCATCACTGTGTGTATGGTGTTCTTTGGGTGATGTGCAGTGTCGTTTTGCGCCAAACATACCTTTTGGAATTATGGCCAAAAAGTTCAACCTTGGTTTCATCAGACCATAACACATTTTCCCACGTGCTTTTAGGGGACTTGATGTTTGTTTTTGCAAACTTCAGCCAGGCTTGGATGTTTTTCTTTGTAAGAAAAGGCTTCCGTCTTGCCACCCTACCCCACAGCCCATTCATATGAAGAATACGGGAGATTGTTGTCACATGTAGCACACAGCCAGTACTTGCCAGAAATTCCTGCAGTTCTTTTAATGTTGCTGTAGGCCTCTTGGAAGCCTCCCTGACCAGTATTCTTCTCGTCTTTTCATAAATTTTGGAGGGACATCCAGTTCTTGGTAATGTCTCTGCTGTGCCATATTTTCTCCACTTGATGATGACTGTCTTAACTGTGCTCCATGGTATATCTAATGCTTTGGAAATTCTTTTGTACCCTTCTCCTGACTGATATCTTTCAACAATGAGATCCCTCTGATGCTTTGGAAGCTCTCTGCGGACCATGGCTTTTGCTCTGAGATGCAACTAAGAAAATGTCAGGAAAATCCTACTAGAACAGCTGAACTTTATTTGTGATTAATCAGAGTCACTTTAAAT